>CM062815.1:651174697-651389697 GCA_031772625.1 Pinus tabuliformis | reverse complement strand
CTAAGAATAATGCGAAAAGCTATGCTGACGTACCTTCCAACAACCCAAAAGAAGAAAGATTATTTCATCAAAGGCTCATCCCAGATCTGTTGGGTTGTGTTATATTCTTTCCACGTAGTTAACAAGGGGTTTGAAGGGCACCCGTAACCCCACTTTATGGGGTCCGAGGCAATGTCCCAGAAAATTTTGGTTTTGGACCCTATGTTAGGCTGGGCGGACCCACCTATGGTTTTGTACATGATTTTCGCACATGTTTTTTTGGACGCGATGGTTTTTTGGTCCATGGTATTGGACACGATGGTTTTCGGTCCATGGTATTGGATGCTTCGGTATGTATAAATATGTATTGTAACATCGAAAGGAACATAATGAAAAATCAAGCTGGTAGTCCCGGTTTTGGGATCCAGGGGAAATCTCTGTGTATTAGTGTTTTATGTGTTATGATCTCGCATTGTTTATTTTTTGTGTTTTAGAATTCGTATGCAGGTCATTTCTGTACAGGTTTAAAACCTACAAGATCCAAAGAATGAAGAGAGAGTAACTCCAAGGAAGAATGTTGATTCAAATCATGGCTATTACAACAGGTACAAAACTGTCTTTTTTGGGCATTGTTTCCATTGTAAAAAATTTGGTCATCAAGCTAGACATTGCATGGCTCGTAAGAATGACACACCAAAACTGAAGGATCAAATAAACAAACCGTATGGCCCCAAAGGGCAAGGACAAATCAAGACCTTCCAGAAAAAGAAATAGAAGAACATGAAGTTGATCCTCTCATTGAAGAAGAAGAACCTGAAAAAGAAGAAAAATACCAAGGAAAAACCAAGGAAAAAGAACCATCTCAAACCCCTTCAAAGATGAAATTTCTCCAAAAATATCTCCCAGAAGAGCAGATTATTGGCAATATGGATGAAGGGATGCAAACCCAAAGGAGGATGACTAGTACACCAAAGAAGAATGATGTTGCTCTTCTATCCATGATAAAACCAGAAACATTTACTCAAGCAAGTAAGGATCCTCATTGGGTAAAAGCCATGGAAGAAGAAATGTCTGAAATTGAGAAGAATGAGACATGGGAGCTGGTACCTCGTCCAAAGGACAAAAACATAATAGGAACCAAGTGGGTATTCAAAAACAAAATGAATGAAGATGGAAAAATCATCATAAACAAGGCAAGGCTTGTTTGTAAAGGCTATTCACAAATTGAAGGAATTGACTTTGAAGAAAAATTTGCACCAGTAGCTCGTGTGGAAGCTATTAGGATGTTCTTGGCATTTGCTTGCTCAAAAGGATTCAAAATCTATCAAATGGATGTAAAATCAACATTTCTGAATGGGGAACTCAAGGAAGAAGTCTACATGGAGCAACCAAAAGGGTTTAATCTAACAGAAGGAAAAGACCTTGTTTGTAAGTTGAAAAATGCATTAGATGGGTTGAAACAAGCTCCTAGAGCTTGGTACGCAAGATTGGATCATTATCTACAACAACAAGGCTTCAAGAAGGGGGTGGCATGAAGTAATTTCTACATAAAGTCGGATGAGGATAAGTTACTAGTCACACTTGTTTATGTTGATGATCTGGTTTTTGCTAGTAATAATGATGAGATGAGCCATGAGTTTTCTCAAAATATGTCAAAAGAGTTCGAGATGGCAATGGTAGGAGAGTTATCTCACTTCCTTGGACTACACGTATCTCAAACCACGACAGGAATGTTTATATCTCAAGCCAAATATCTTAAAGACATGCTTAAAAGATATGGAATGGAAGACTGTGCACCCATGAGCACACCCATGACCACAAGTTGCAAATTGAGGAAAAATGATGACTCTCCTCTGGTGGATGCAACTCATTACAGGTCAATAATTGGAGCCCTTCTGTACTTAACTGCTACGAGACCTGACATTATGCAAGCAGTAGGAATGGTGGGAAGATTTCAATCAGGCCCTAAACAATCCCATTTGTTGGCTGTAAAAAGAACTCTCAAATACCTGAAAGGAACTCTTAATTTTGGTCTCTGGTACCCTAAGAGCTCAACTCTTGCTTTGACTGCATACACCGATGTTGATTGGGCCGGAAGTGTCGATGATCGGAAAAGTACTAGTGGAAATGCATTCTTCCTGGGAGACTGTTTAGTATCTTGGCTCAGCAAAAAATAGACATCCATATCACTATCTATAGCTGAAGCCAAGTATATAGCTGTTGCAGATTGTTGTACTCAAATACTATGGATGAAGGAAGCTCTAAAAGATGTCAACATAGGTACAAATCAACCAATTACCATCTATTGTGATAACACAAGTGCAATTAGCCTCAACAAAAATCCAGTGATGCACTCAAAGACCAAACATATACCAATCAAGTATCATTTCCTTCGTGAACAAGTAGTTGAACAAAACATCATCTTGGAATATATCAATACTAAGGAGCAGATAGCTGATATTTTCACAAAACCTCTTCCTTGAGAAGCATTTGAACATCTTTGTCAAAAGATGGGGGTTATCTCTTTAGCATCACTTAAGTTGATTCATAAAGATGTTGCAGGACAGGGGGAGCAGTTCGACAGGGGGAGTCCTTGTGCACTCCTTTGCCACTGATGTCAAAGGGGGAGAGAAGAAGAATATTGCCATCAATGACAAAGGGGGAGATTGTTGATCTAGATTGTCATTAATGTCAATATGAAGCCAAGGAGAAGCAGAGCAGACTTGTGAAGAACAGGAGCAAAGCCACTGGAAAGAGGATCGCATCAGCGAAGGTACATAAATAGAGTCATCGGAAGTCACAGAGAGATATGTCCAAGGGAAACCGATATCGGAAGTCATAGGAGCTATCAGAGCATAGCTATCAAAGCAGGGAAGAAGTTCATTAGGAGGAACAAAGGGGAACACGCATTAGGAGGAGAAGCCAGCGGAAGAGCAATTAACAAAGGAGCATCGCATGTAATATATGCCAAAGAAGAACTATTAGAATCCAAAGGAAAGACTGATCAGAGGAGCAAGAGAAGCATAGAGGAAGAGTCATTTGAAACCACGAGAAGCAAAGAGCGGAGAGTGTAACCGCGTTCAACAGTTAACCGACAGGTTTGTAATAGTGGCAGTGGTTATCGGGCAGACGCTAGGCGGTAAGTGGTATTTAGAGGAGAGAGCACGATTCCATTAATCGAGAGACATGTAGCACTCGGGTGGAGAGAGAAAACCACTTTTTCGGGTGGTTATTTCTCTTGCAAGTGGCTCACCCGAAATGCATGAAGGTCGTTGGATCTAGCATGGGTTGATCGACGACGAAGGTTCAACGGACGGTTTTGGGTTGATCGGGTTAAGTTGGGACCATTAGATCTGGAGAGAAGATCAACGATGGAGGATCGCTAAGGAATACCGCAAGAGTGTAAAGCCGTGTCATGATAAAATATGTGATTGCGATATATATATATATATATATATATATATATATATATATATATATATATATATCTATATGTATATGGACCCACGAGACCATTTCAATATGATGTAATATAATATCGCAAGCCTCTTTAAAAGCCTTGCCACATTAAAATGCCAATTACAATACATATGCGGACCCGCTGCAACGTTATAACATGCCCTATTGTAATATCACGTCTGTTGCAATATCACAAGCCTTGTTAAAGTTTTGCCACATTGAAATCCCGATTGTGATATAATTGTGGACCCGACTACACCATTATAGCATGGCTTCATCAAATGTCGCATCTGCGGTAATCGCAATGTACAAAGAATGTCAAACCGGTGATTGCGATAAGGGTGTGGACCCGATGGAGTTATTAACAACAATTTATAATCATATCGCATCTAGTAGGGGCAATCGGCAATTCACCATTGGCGATGTTATAGACATGACTTATAAAATACCTCCTGAAAGCTGCGATTGCGATTGAGATTGTGACGTGGCATGTGGGACCACCCATTATATATTTATAACTATGTTAATATATGATATTGTTACAGGAGGACAGAGGATGTTAAGGGGCATCGACAATGTTATATTGTGAATACAAAGAGTTGCGACTACGGAAGTTGCGATTGCGATTAAAGGAGTGATGTGATTGCCGTAAAGAATGTTGGGTCCATTATATGAATATTGAAAAATAAAAGGGGGGCCTCTCTGATATAGTTATTTCTTTAATATGCAATATTATTATAATATGGCCTCTCTTCCGCATTAATGTGTCCTATAAGAATTTGATGAATCCGAAGAGATAGAGGAAGCCGAAGAGTGAGCGCAGAGGAAGCCGAAAGATCAAGCGAGCGAAGAGGAAACGAGCGGAAGCCAAAGGTCAGGAGTATTAGGCATATAAAATAGAGAACAAGGGAAAGTTTGAGGTGCTGGCGAACTGTAAGAAAAAAAGGGAGCTGAAGTTCTGGCAGAAGTGGAAGGAACAGGAGGACAAAAGTAAGTCATAGGTCTAGCAAGGTTGGGAGAAGAGAATTACAACCAAATAGATCTAGAAAGTTACAGTAGAGGGTTGGAGCCCTTGAGGTTGGTGCCTCAGAACTGAAAGGATTGGTGTCCTGGGAGTTGGTTGATCCGGATTTAAGGAGGAACGCAATAGATTACAGAGATAACCATAAAAACATAGATGCAGCGGAAATAATACTTCATTTCATTAATGGAGAATACTGAAATATGCTTACAAATAGAAATAACCCAGCTAGGGCGATGGTAGCTTATCTCTGAGAAGAGATGTGTCGGCTACATGCCTCTGAACTGTTTCGAACTGTGTTTACAATGAGGCTCGAAGGCCTATTTATTATTGAGAAACAATGGAAAACCCTTCACATTCCTAACCCTAGAAGATGAAACGCCAAACTGTAGGCCCCGTTTTGGGGTGAGTTGGACAGCCAACTTCTCGGGGTCGCGAATTGGTCGTATTATCTCCGTTTGACGCGCATGATAGCCTGTTGGAAAGATCTCTCCGAGGACTACGACGGAAAAGGTGATTTTTATCAAAAAAATCACTGGCTGTGGATTTCCCAAAAAACGTCGTTTAGGGCCTCAAAACGGCTCCGGAAGTTTAGGACCCGAAAAACTGCTAAAAATAGTAAACTGCGCTATAATTAAGGAAAGTGAAAAACTGAAAGGGACAGTTGTGGGGGTCTAAATGGGATAGGTGGGTGGCCACCAACATCCACCTGGATCATTCCTCCCCCCTTAGGAAGCAATGGTCCCCATTGCGTTGAGTTCCTCCCTGAGATGAGGAAGCTTCTGTTGAGCTGGGTCTCTGGTGAGCTGTTCTGCAATCTCTAATGTGTCCAGAAATGGTGGGAAGCATGGTCGGCGACGGTCCACATTGAACACTCGGTGAAAGTGAAGGAATGGAGGAATGTTGTGCTTCAAAGCATTGTTGCCCGTAGCCTTGGTACTGGTGTAAGGACCATGTTAGAGTGGCCTGAGCTTCTGATGGGTTCTGGTAAGGCGTTCTTTCTGTCAATGCAACCAAACTTTGTTCCCCACCTGAAACTTGTGTGGTACCCCTGTGGGTGAGAAGAAGTTGTTCCTGTGTTCTGTTCTGACTGTATCCCTCTGTTGCTGCTGCTGCGTGGAGGAACCCTTCGTGGGGGTCATGGATGTAGCAACGATCTTCCCCTTACTTTGGGAGCGAACCAGACAGAAAATAAATTTCCTAGTCTGTGAGATGAGCTTGCTGCCTTTCTTAGCAGTGATCAAATAGGTAGCAGTAGGTGGGGTTACCTCCGATATCATGTATAATGAATTATCCAAAGAAATAATGATAGCGCGAGGCCTTGACTCATACACAACATGTCGCCTCCACAAGTATGGTTGTCCTAATAGTACATCACAAACATCCAGAGGTGTAACATCACATAATACCTCGTCTGTGAAGGGATTGATGCTGTAGGGAAGGCGACACTGCTGGTGAACTTTGAGATCTCGTCCTTCGTGAAGCCACCCGATACTGTACGGCTGCGGATGTGGTGTAATCGGTAGGCCCAACCGCTTCACGACCTCTGCTGAAATGAGGTTCTTTTGGCTGCCACTATCGACAATGAATTGCAGCGGCAAACCCTTCACCCACATCTGTGAGTGGAAAAGACGTTCCCCCTCCTCTGGCTCTTCGGGCTCATTCTTCTGGATCTTGGCAGTGGCAACAGTGGCACTAGGATCCGCATCAATGATCTGCTTCCCTTTGCCATTCCCCTTGTCGGGTTCTGGCTCAGAGTCGGAACATGCATCTGATTCGGAAGCCTTCAACTCGGCCACCAGCGACTGCTTGGTCCGACACTCACTTGTGTTATGAGTGGGACTCTTGTGGAACTCACACCACTTTCCTATGTCCTTCTTCGGCTTCGTGGTGGTGTTCTTTTCTTGCGGCTTCGAGGGGTTGTCTTGGGTCACCCCGCCTTGGCTTTGTCCTTTAGGCTTTGGATTTGCAGATCCAAAGTCTCGCTTCTTCTGTTTGAACTTTTTCTCGATTTTGACAGCATATCAGTATGCTGTGCCGAGTGAGGAGATGTTCAAGAACTCCATCTCTTCCTGGATGTATCTGTGTAGGCAGCCGCAGTATTTGAGTACCGAATGCAGCTCAAAATCTTTGATACCCAATTGTGTACGAAGGGTATGAAAAATGTTTGTGAACTCCGACACATCTTGGTCTCGTCCCTGCCGCAGTGTGGTCCATTTGATGTATTTGTCCTCATAGCTTTTGACAAGGTAGTACTGCTCCTTGATAGCATCCCGGAAGTCATTCCAAGTGGGGGCGGCTGAAAACAGTGAGCCTGTACTTTCATCCTTCTGCTTGCAGTATGTTTCCCACCAGTCCTTGACGTGGGGGGCTGCTTTGAGAAGAGCGAAAACAATCTCTTCCCGACTTGAAAATTCATGAACAGAAAAATACCCATCTAGCAGATTTAACCATTTATCTACGACATCTGTGTCTATTTGACCTCGAAGATGGGGATTTCAAAATTAACTTGTACCTTAAACGGTGTGGCGTTTACAGAGTAGCTGTTGGAAGCCGATGCGTCGCCTCTGGGTAGCCGCTGAAGGATCTGCGCAAAGCTATCCATCATCGCGTTCCTTTGCCACTCGAGGGCTTCTTCGAGCAAGATTTTGATAGGATCTCCTGCCCCCTCGTCTTTCTTCTCATCCGCCATGGAAGGCCATCGGGATTTGCGAGGCTGGTCTTGCAAAGGTTCGACCAGTTCAAGCCCTAACTCCTTATATCCCAACCTCGTTGGGGACATGCAAAGAAAAACAGAGAAAAAGCAGACCGCTTTGATACCACTGATCCGGATTTAAGGAGGAACGCAATAGATTACAGAGATAACCATAAAAACAGAGATGCAGCGGAAATAATACTTCATTTCATTAATGGAGAATACTGAAATATGCTTACAAATAGAAATAACCCAGCTAGGGCGATGGTAGCTTATCTCTGAGAAGAGATGTGTCGGCTACATGCCTCTGAACTGTTTCGAACTGTGTTTACAATGAGGCTCGAAGGCCTATTTATTATTGAGAAACAATGGAAAACCCTTCACATTCCTAACCCTAGAAGATGAAACGCCAAACTGTGGGCCCCGTTTTGGGGTGAGTTGGACAGCCAACTTCTCGGGGTCGCGAATTGGTCGTATTATCTCCGTTTGACGCGCATGATAGCCCGTTGGAAAGATCTCTCCGAGGACTACGACGGAAAAGACGATTTTTATCAAAAAATTCGTTGGCTGTGGATTTCCCAAAAAACGTCGTTTAGGGCCTCAAAACGGCTCCGGAAGTTTAGGACCCGAAAAAACTGCTAAAAATAGTAAACTGCGCTATAATTAAGGAAAGTGAAAAACTGAAAGAGACAGTTGTGGGGGTCTAAATGGGATAGGTGGGTGGCCACCAACATCCACCTAGATCATTGGTGCTCCTAAATTCAAGGTTGGTGCCTTGACAAGACAGAGTTGGTGCTCTAGAGGTTGGAGCCTCACAAAGAGTCCAAGTTGGTGCTTGGCAACAGATTGAAGCCATATATATATATATATATATATATATATATATATATATATATATATATATATATATATATTGCAAAGATTACATTAATAAAAGCATCTACTTTTGTGTTCCAATTATAAATGTTTTGAATGGTAAGAATAACAATTAAAAAGAAATACTGATTCACCCCCCCCAGTATTTCCAAGAAGAAGAAGAAGAAGAAGGACCAAGTGAGCCTATTTAACCTATAATCATTCCCGAAACGAAGAAGAAGCCAAATTGATTAAAAGCTACACTTGAAGATGTCGAAGGACATGGAGAGACTAAAGGATCTTTTAGAGAAAGCAAAAGACCGAAGAGATATTCAGGATATGCAACACACATGGCGAAATTAATAGAAGAAAAACCAAATACCTTTGAAGAAGCCTCTCATCAAGAAGAATGGAAGAAGGTGACGCAGGAAGAATATCAATCCATTATGAAGAATGGGGTTTGGGAAATTGTTCCTAGACCAAGTGAAAAATCGATTGTCACCTCCAAATAGATTTACAAAATCAAACATGTTGTTGATGGAAGCATAGATAAATATAAAGCTAGATTCGTCACAAGGGGTTTCTCATAAAAGGAAGGAATAAAATATGAAGAAACCTTTGCTCCTACTGCCATGTATACTACTATAAGATCTTAGGTTTCACTAGCTTCTACTATGGGATGGAATATCCATCAAATGGATGTAAAAACAACATTTTTAAATGGAACTTTTGATGAAGAAGTATACATTGAAAAACTAAAAGGCTTTGAAATAAATAACAGGGATACACATGTTTGCAAACTCAAGAAAGCTCTATATGGTTTGAAGCAAGCTCTAAGGGCTTGGTATGCTAGAATGGATGTATATCTCTTAAGGATTGGGTTCGTCAAAAGTTTTGTCAATGCAAACCTCTACATCAAGATAGTGAAGGATGAACCTATAATTATACTACTATATGTGGATGATTTGTTTATTACAGGTGTGGAGTGCAGAATTCTAGAATGCAAGAAAATGCTGGCAGCAGAATTTGAAATGAAATATTTGGGACTCATGCATTATTACTTGGGCTTGAAAGTCTAGTAGAAACTCGGCGAGATATATCTTGGTCAAGGGAAGTACATAATCAAGAAGTTGAGAAGCTTCAACTCTAGTCTCGTCGATCCTAATAGCTATCATAAGTTGGTGGGTTCTCTTATGTACTTGGTAAATACAAGTCCTGATATATGTTTTACTGTAAATGTTCTTAATCAATATCAATTGGAGCCTCGTCATGACCATTGGATAACTGCCAAGCATATCTTTAGATACCTACCTGACACAATTCATCATTGCCTAAAGTATGATGGAAAGGAAGTCAAGTTAACAAGTTTTACCGATTCTGATTGGGGTGGCAATGAGATTGATGGAAGAAGCACTGCCAGTGGCTGTTTTAGTTTGGGATACAATGATTTCATGGATGAGTAGAAAACAAGATCATGTTGCATTAAGCAGTGCTAAAGCGGAATACATTGTTGCATGTGAAGTAGGAAAAGAAGTTGTTTGGTTAAGAAAACTATTGTCAGATTTGTTTGGAAAGCTTCTAGATCCTACCGTGATAAATTGTGACAATCAAAGCAACATCAAGATGTTTGAAGACCTCATATTTCTTGCAAGTATGAAGCATATCAACAACAAGTGCCACTACATTAGGATTTTGGTACAATATGGGGTCGTGAAGCTATAATATATTTCAACAGATGAACATGTAGCTGACATGTTGATGAAATTTCTTTCGAATAAGAAGTTTGAATATATTATAAGCATGATTGAATTAGTTGATGTTACAAATTTAGGTAATAGGGAGAGATGAAGCATCTTATGGCAAGAAGCTTTGGAATACATTTGACCGACCTATGTGTTGATGTATAGACCATGAAGTAGGGAGGGCGGCATTAGTCATGGAGCTCTGACCTTGGATACACACCTAGATCCCTGGGTTGGTGATAGAGCTTAAAAGCATGATGGTACCTAGAGTGGCTAAATCTTGAGTTCACCTTAGTCCCACCCGATTAGAGTACCCTGGTCAGGTATCTAATCTGTAGCACTATGTGTGTTAGAACTCTTCGTAGTTCATATCATTTTGAGATCTTCCATGTACCTTTATATGTATGTAATTATGAATACCTCCCTAGTTAAGAGGGAGTGTTGAAGAATGTAACTAGTATCGGTCTTCATAATTGTACTTGTCAAAATAAATTTTATTATTAAAGAAAATGACTTATTAAAGCATGGGTTTCATGCTTGGGTCAATGTTTTCTAGGTTAAAGCCTCCATTGAAGGCTTCTAGGTTTTGTCTTGAGTCAATAAAGTCATTGTCATTTTTATTAGACCCTTCTTGGGCTTTTGTATCATGTAAAAAGAATTGTTTTTGAGTAAAAAAGGTTATTTGTCACCTCCACACTAAGTCAGCTTTGTCCCCATGATGTCGACCTACATTAGGGCAATTCGACTCAACAGAAAAGCTATATATAGAGAGGCAGTTCGACTTATTTGGAGCACTCACTCAACAAGTTCAATCAATAAGGAAGAGAAGCAGAAAAGAGAGCGAAGTGGCTGGAGAAGGACAAAAGAAGTTGGGAAGACCTAAAACGAGTTCTTGGACTATTTATCTTTCACAAGTGCAAAGTTTCTGGAAAGTTGATGGGGTCAAAATTCTGAATCTACTGCTGGTTTGAAATTCTATAGTTGGGGGGCTGAAAATCTGTTGTTGGGGGTTGAAATTCTGGATTCTAGCTGCTATTGGGAAGTTGTCACTTGGAGACTTTAACATGGATCATCTGTTGGAAGGAAGGGTTGACTTTAACTTGGTTGAGTGCCTACAACTTGTGTCTCTTGTTCTTGTGGTCTTCATATACATATAACTCGGTAATTGCTTGATGAAAGATAAACTAATAAAGAAGTAAAAGAAGCCAACATAATTGCCTTGCTCCTCCATTAATAACTCTTGAGTCAAATTGACCCCTAAATTAACTTGAATTTCTGTTAAGTGATTATTTTCTCGTTTAATATGATAGAAGTCAAAATCTTCAAATTTATCCACAAAAAATTATATATAATAGAAATCAAAATCTTTTAATTAATCTAAACAACTTTATCAAAATCAATATAATCACAAAAATCTAAAATCAAACATAAAAAAACTCGCCAATTTAATTTTCTTAAAAATAATCCACAATGTCTCAAAGCCAAAATCGTATAAATAAATTTGCCAATTTAATTTTCTTAAAAATGATCTACAATGTCTCACGTTTCAAAGTCAAAAGCGTATGCTACGCTGGCATAAGAATGCACCGTTTCTAATTAAAATAAAAAAAAAACAAAACCATAAGAGAATCTAACACCAACTTTACCAATCAACCAAGCACCGTTGAGACCTGATAACGAGGTGTCATATTCAAACCATATCTGCCTGTCAATATACAATCATATTTATTGTTTAGGGTGGGAAGCTATTTTGTTGTTAGCACGGGAGGATATGGAGCCTCAGAACTGAAATTATATATCGAACGAGCACCCATTTATACTGTCCGCTAAATTATTGATCTCAGCAATGGTCGTCTGCAAATCGCGGGCAAATCCTTAGCATAGCCCCATGATAAAACCTCGGGTAAGCCCTAATTCTTTCTACGTCAGTAATTTGTTTATTTTTTGGTTACTGTCTTTCCTTTGCTGCGAATCTATTGGCGGATGCGTTGAGGATGAATAATTCCCGCAAAGAAAATTGGTGGTATGGATAATGGCAAGTTTTTGCTTTCTTTTGGGTGAAATTTCATGTCAAACAGTTTGTTTAGGGCCGATAAAATGTTCCATTGATTTGCCTGATTAAGTTAAAAATCTAAAATGTTCCATTGATTTGCTGGATTAAGTTAAACATCCATTTGGGTATGCACTTTAACACATGGTATGTGTTTTGTTTGTTTGTTTAATGTCCTCTCAAACTTTTCGTTCATCGGATCATAAAATGGTCTACCAAATCTTGGAACCCGTGTACAGATAATTTCTGCGATGGGCTTCAATACCTGACAGGCTTTCAGTTGTGAAGAGTTCATGGATTGTTTCATATTGGGTTAAGGTTTTGTTTTTGAATTGGTAAAACTTAGTGTCCAATTGCATGCTTTACGCGTATTAGGTACCCTTAGAGGTTTTTGATTTTGTGCCAGAAAAGATCAGGGCTTAAACAGAAATATATGCCTAGTAGACAAATGCGTTAGCGACTTGGCCACACAGGTGCGCATCAGGCTCTAACCATTTACAATTTTGATCCATTGCAGTCCCAGTGACCCGGGGTAATCTCCAAATCGCCCTCTCCCAAAATAGCAATAATGCCACTTGAAAGAGTGGGGAATCCTATTAGTTCTTCTTTTTCTGTCCGAAAGAGAGGGTGGGTCCTAACTTACGTGAATACTTTCTAGTGTGCTGTGGAGGATAAACAGTAACTGTCTATACCCCTCTTATTCTGCTCTAGCAGTACTGGCAACCAAGTCAGTTTTCGAAGTGACATACAGACATTTCAAGACTCACCTCCAGCCGCATCCACTGAGAGAATGCAAGCCTAATTTACATGTATGTCGACTAAGGGTGCTTTTACCTTGTCTATCTATATGTGTATTTGCAATTTTGCATACAGAAGAATGGTGTTTCAAAGGCGTTTTGCCGAACTGCAAAGTTTTCTATCTTGCAATTGTTCAGGGATCCATCCTCCCAGGCTGAATGGAGGGACACCAGCCTACCGTTAGGTGTCTAGCTGTTGTTAAATGAACATAAAAATATTTAAAAAAAGCAAAACAGAATGCTGTCACAAAAACTAAACTTGAAAACAGTGTACAGACTATGAATGCTAGCGAACAACAACAAGAAAACTTGCATTCATGGGTCTCCCGCATATAAATAAAATTGATGCAAGCACAGAAATGCAATATACCCACAGTATATGAGAATCGTTTTTGGTATAAAATCCCCACCGCCAAACAAATGCTTTGTTTGTTTGTTAACAAAGGAGAACACCAGTGTTCTGTGTGCCCTGTTTATAGTACATCCTACTACTCTTATTCCGATTGGCAGTTTCAAAGCAGTTCAATATTTGTCTGGTTGGTTGGAGTGTCAAAACTGTTCTGGACCACTGTATGGTATAATATAATTATTTATGAATTTCGCCTCTCTTTTTGGATGCTCTCCTTGGCTGTTATTATTGTTGCTTGAAAGGCAGGTGCCCCACGAGCTTGTCATGTTTGCGTGGAGACTGTTATGTCTGTTGCTGTTGTATCTTCTTTTCCTACTGGTGTGTTTCTGCTTGTGTGGGTTCTAATCTGTATGATCCAGTGGCAAAAGATATGTGCTATCAGCAGTATCCTAGGTTCAATATATGCTCACTAGTTAGCTGTTATTATAAAGTACCATAGACCATTTTGCTGTTCTCTGCTCAACTCTAAATCACACATAATCACCACCTACACCTTGTGATGATTGGAGTTCTTGTTTATTTCTCTTTGGCTTGACATGTTTATTTGAGAAAGTCATATTTACCTTTCAAGCTATTTTCTTTACCTGAAAGCATGGTTAGCTGTAACTTTTAATATTCTTATTCTTCATATTGTTCCTTGGAAGAGTGTTCAGCTTTATAATTTAAAGGTTGATTTATAATTAGTTTTAACATTTTTCTGTAAAATCTCTTATCATGGCTTTTCTTTTCCAAGGATGTTGATTGGTTGAAAAATGGTTGTCTAATCCTGCAAAACAGTCAGGTTCAGTCTTGTATTTCTTGGTAATTTTGCTAGCCCACATATTTAATGTCTATCATGACAAAGCCAAATTATTCTGAATGGAACAGCAAACAATTTCCATTCTGATGGGCATTTGTGTTCAAATTATGGATCAAAATAAGTATAAAACTGGAAGGCATGATTTCTCATCAAAAATTCAAAATTGTATGGTTTTATTTCATTAAATTTCCTTGAACCCAACAACCACACAATTTACTGCTTAGCAGGTTATTACAGATCTGTTGCATAAAATGCACGATTGGGATCTGATTAAAACTTAAACAATGGCAGCAAAATAAACAACCAATCTCAATCACAAAAACACACAATTTTATTGTCCAATCAAACCAATTCTTCATTCAAATAACTTCAGAACCTATTTGGGTTCCCTTACTGGGAAAATGGCCCTTTGAGGAAATTACATATTCAATAATACTGTAGATCTGATCCCATTGATCAAACCCTAGATCTGTCCTTCGATCTATCTCCTTGCTGATTTGGATCTCCAATGCTTCTTGCATCCTCAGGCTTGACACATTTGAATGGAAGTTCTTCTCCACCCAATCAGTAAGATGTCCTCTCAATGTCTTGTGCTTACTCAATGTGTCTTCTCCCATAGTCCAGCCAATCTTTTATAACCTTGAGTTGTTGACTGATTCCACGAGTCTAATCTTGTTAATTTTAGGTATGTTCTATGCTAGAGCAATTTATTTCAATTTTCACAGTTATCTCAATATCTTTTCCAGCTTAGCAGTCACATCAGCATTAAAGTAAACTGCAGATAGAACATAAATATAAATTGCAGAAGACAAGCCAAGACAAGAGGACACAAGATGTGGTGCTAGCCAGGGACAAACCCCAATGTGGGGAAATCCTTGATCAATTCTTCTTATATGTTCGTCAATAGTTCAGCAGAGAGAGAGAGAGATAGTATGTTTACAACAGAAGTCAACACTTTGACTTATCTAGATAAGAGCATAGATCATCTCTAAGAAGATGATACATGAGATCAGTTGAAGACATGCTGCTTCAACTAATTCTCCAAGGTGACTCACCTATCGTTGTGCTGCATTTTGTCATAATGCTGCACCTCACCGCATTGCACCATGCTGCACCCATCATCACTATGCTGCATCTCATCATGCTTCATTAATCATGACTGTACCCATCATTGTAATGCATTACATGCAATTGCTGCACCATGTTGCCATCCTAGCCTATGTGTTGGCTGCACCTTGCTTGCTTGTTGTCCCTAGCATGCTCGCTGTAACATTGCATGCTCGCTGTAACATTGCATGCTTGGTGTATTTGCTGCTAAGTACCATACAATTGTCCCAATGTTAGTTAGATGTCCCTTGCGTGCTGCTATCCTTCAGAGATAGATGCTCTGGCTGTTTCGGCAGTTCTTGGTATTCCCGGCACTTTCGGCTATTCCCGACAGTTCCGACAGGTCCGGTTGATCCTGGCAGTCTTGGCAGTTTCGGCTTTTCCGGCAGTTTTAGCATTTTCGGCTTTTCTGTCTTTTCTGACAGTTTCGGCTTTTTCGTCTTTTCCGACAGTTCCGACATTTCCGGCAGTTTTGGCTTTTTCTGGCTTTTCTGGCAGTTCCGACTTTTTCGACTTTTCAGCTAGTTTCGGTTTTTCCAGCTTTTCTGGCAGTTTCGGCTTTTTCGGCAATTCTGGCTTTTCCAGCTTTTCCGGCAGTTCTGGCTTTCCAGCTTTTCGGGTAGTTTCGGCAATTCCGACTTTTCCGGCAATTTCGGCTTTTCCGGCTTTTTGAGCAACGTAGAGCTTATTCTCCCATGATTGCATTTAGATCTAAGGCATGTTATCTAGGGCAGCGTATACCCTAAGGCACTCCCTCTAGCTCTCATCTTCATCAAACCCAAAATAGGATGAAGTGAGATCACAAGAGTGAGTGTGTGTGTGTCAAATGACTTCAAGTCCTCTTCTATTTATACTAAAACGTAAAGGTTGAATAGACATGACTGTTGGGCTTCTGAGCCTACATAAGTTGCTCGCCGACTTGACAATTTGTCCATAATCAAAATAAATTCATATCTTCATAAATACTTATCAGAATCGGATGATCTTTAGATCAATCCTACACCTCTCGATGAGAGGGATCCAAGAAAAATATCAGCTGCCATAAATAAGATGACCCACATGGAGTTTGGCCCTAGTTGCCAATTTTAACACTCCCTCTCAACTAGGGAGAACTCCATCCGCTGATCCATATGTCCGACTGTACTATCTCTGCCATTAGTGCCCTGCACTGCTCTGCTCTGCTCTGATCTGCTGAGCTCTGCTTTGTTTTGCTGAACCATGAAGAAGAAGAATTGATTGAGAATGTCTCATACCATTCTCTACTGACCCGAAGTCAGTTTCATCTGAAGAGAGTGTGTCACATCACTCTTACTGACCCGAAGTTAGTTTTATTGATCCCAGATCAATATCACAAGAGAGTGTCTCAAACCACTCATACTGATCCCAGATCAGTTTCATTGATCCCAGATCAATGGAGGTCATCCTAGCATAGGGAGTATGGTAGATACAACGATGCGTCCATCGATAGAACTACTATGGTCCTTATCCTCATTTCCCTGCTCATTGATCAGATGAGAGGTACTTCCCATGAGTCTCAGACTGCATGGATAGGATGCCTCGGCAGGAGAGCAAATCATCCTGTCCACAGGAGAACGAATCATCCTGTCAGTGGATGCCACGGAGAACGAATTATCATGGCCCACAGGAGAATGAATCATCCAGTTCCACCGTCGCCGCGGAGAATGAATCATCCTGGCCCATGGGAGAACGAATCATCTTGTTCCACAGTTGCCACGGAGAAGAATCATCCTAGCCCACAGGAGAACGAATCATCCTGTTCCACAGTCACCACGGAGAACGAATCATCTTGGCCCACAGGAGAACGAATAATCTTGTTCCACAGTCGCCATAGAGAATGAATCATCCCGGCCCACAGGAGAACGAATCATCCTGTTCCGCAGTGCACCACTAGGGGAGGGTGAGTCGCCTTATGGTCGTATGTTGCTCCAGTAAGTACCCATAGTTTTTAAAACTGGAACCGGTGACCAGACCGATCCACCTAATGAACCGGTTTACCTACTGGAACCGGTCTAACTGGGACTGGTTTGGTCTAAACGAACCGGTTTTAGAAAAATACATTAAATAATTAATTTTTAATGAAACAAAACTATTTTTATGATTTAAAACCATGATTCCAAGACAATAGAGACAAAATATGCAAAGTTTGCTCATTTATATACCATGTAAAGGTGAATATATCAAAATGGCACCGAGTGCAATACATATCATCGACAAAATAGCAAAATACATAAGCAATGAGGCTCTAAATGGCCTATAAAGTCCAAAAACAATGTTGCAAGCTATGAGGCCATTGGCCTAGTATAAGTCTACAGTGTACACATGATCAATCATCAAGTTCATCACCACTACTAGCCACAAGATCATCATCAAGAGCTACATGGACATCATCTGGTTCAAAGTTTGAGGATGCCTCAGCCTGATCTGCAACCTCAGTATCAATGCCACCAATAACAATAGAAGTGGACCTAATGGAAGCACGAGTTTGTTGACCTACATGACTAGTGCCTTCCATTGGTTCTTTGGCTTTCCTTGATGCCGCTATTGATGCTGGTTCTAATGCCACCACATAATCTGCTTCATCCCTTGCTAAAGCCATGTCGATATCAAAATCAGCCTCAAACACAGGTTCTTCAATCTCCTCCACCCATTTTGATGTTGGATCAATATCGTCCAACACAATGGGATCTAGATCAGGAGTTTTGCTCATCATTTGGAGCTCCGATTGCATTTATTGTTTACCCCCAAACCATGAAATTCTGAAAACCATTAAGTCTGCTGAATTTTGAGTGAAATCCAAAATTCTAGTTTCTCCATATGAAATCCAATGAGGTCGAAACCAGTCTCAAACATCCTGAGTCATTTCATGGTAATGTTAAAAATTTAAGTAAAAGGATGAAAATGAAAATGAAAATTAAAGGAAATGTCACTTTTACATTAGGGTTGAAATGTGTCAGGAAAATGAGAGGGTAGGCATGTTTTTCTTGGAGGGACTATTTTTGGAGGAAAGCAACCCCAAATTTCCCTCAAAACAGCTTCAAAACACACAAAAATGCATTTTGTGGGGGTTATACTTGCCCTAGC
Source organism: Pinus tabuliformis (assembly GCA_031772625.1). NCBI lineage: Eukaryota > Viridiplantae > Streptophyta > Pinopsida > Pinales > Pinaceae > Pinus > Pinus tabuliformis. The sequence goes on along the minus strand of CM062815.1, from coordinate 651,371,682 downwards.
AATAAATCGGTCGGTTTAGGACAAAACCGGTGGGTTTGACCACAAACCGGCCGGTTCCGTCCTAAACCGGCTGGTTAGCACCGGTTTAGGGCAAAAATTGGCGAAATGGGCTAATGAATTAGGTTTTTTGGCCGATTTCGACCGGTGGGCTTGCTAACCGGCCGGTTAGACCGGTAACTGGTTAGCAAGACCGGTTTTTAAAACTATGTAAGTACCCCAAGCCCCCTAGAGCTCCCAGAGCTCAATGCATGCAACATGCAGGACCCTTATAAGAAGGTCTCTCAACGACTCCAAGTTGTTCGAGAAAGTTACAGATTTGACCTTTCCCCGGGGCTTTGACAAAAAATGTTTGCAACTTGTACATCAGTCTCAATGTGATGGAGCCTCCTCGCTCATCAACTTACCATATCCCAGATAAGGCAGTATCTGATGTCTATCTGCTGGAGCAATCATCGAATACAGGATTCCTCAATAATCAAATCCCTCCTCTGGTTGTCACAGAGAATCACAGTGGTATTCATCATGTGTACAAACAGCTCACTTAATAGCTTCTTCAACCATGCAGCTTCACATGAGATCATACTTGTAGCTGTGTATGTAGTCTCGGCGGTGCTTATAGGAACCGATTTCTGCTTCCTGCTCATCCATGATATAGAAGAAGAATCCAAAGAGAACCAGCACTGAGAAGTGTTCTAGTGATCCTCCACACTTCCTGCCCACTCAGCATTCGAATAATCATGCAGTTTCATATTTCGGGCAATGTATCTCAATCCATGAGAGATTGTGCGCCGAAGATATCTCAGAAGATTCTTGGCGCCAATCCAATGAGGCTCAACTAAATATGAGCTCACCATGCTAATTGCAAAACATATGTTCGGACGGAAGTTCACTAAGAACATCAACGCGGATGAGTTTATGAAACTCAGAAGCAATTCCCAAATCTGGTCTGACATCACTACCATATAACTTTTGAAAGTTAATATCCTCGAGGTAGTCACAGGCTTGCAGTTTATCATTCCACATTCGGAATCCAACTCCCTCTTACTTCTGCAAATGAGAGGGTCTGCACCTGTCAGAAATAGGTCGCCCTCACAAGGTGCCGATGTGAGAGGTCTATCATCCACAACCTTTGGGTAATGGTTTGGATTGGTTTCATTCCTAGTGAATCTTAGCTTCATCTGACAGCTATCAATCCTCTCATACTATGCATGGGGAGTTTGCTTCAAGCCATAGAGGGCTTTCTTCCACCTGTATACATGAGATTCCCGATCATGAATCTCAAACTCCTCGGGTTGTTCCAAACCTGTGGACCTGCTACATGAGGGGAATGGTCTCCTTGTAAGATTGTTCTTTGGTACATCTTAGACATGTACTTTCATGCTCTTTTTGAATTCAGGCATCCCTGTCACCATCTGACTCACAGACCTTCAGTGCTATGTGTCAATGGACATGGTCCCCAGTGGACTTCCTGCAACTTGATACAACCTTGAACTCAAAAACATCTTTGAAAATTCTATTTTCAAACACGTACCTTTCCATCGATGAGTGCCACCCTGAAACCTTTGACTTCCATTGTTGAAATGGACACCAGGTTCTTCTTGCGATCAGGTACATAAAAGAGATTCTGTAAATGAATTGAGTTACCCTCATTCAATTGAGGGATAACATTCCCTACACCCCTTCCGGGATAGGTGGCATCGGCTCCAAGTATAATCCCACGATTGTTTCCATCTCTACCAAATTAGAGAGTGCACCCATCTATCCGATGAAGTGCCTTGAAGCACTACAATCAATAAGCCAGATTCCCAAAGAATCTGAAGGAGAGGGCCAATACAAGATAACGCTTCCTTATCTTATCAGAAACAACAATTGATTCTTCATACTTGGGGTTCCTTGCTTTCTTTGAAGAGTCGACCATTTCCTTGATGACTTGCCTCACTTGTCATTCCTTTGATCATTGAAGATGTCCCTGAAATGATTGTTATCTTCATCAAGAGATGTGTCTCTGCCATTCGGATACTCCTTTGCATAATGGTCGAACTTATTGCAACCAAGGCATCCGCCTTTCCTTCCACCCTTAGATCCGATCTTCCCAATGAAGTGATCTTTAGGTAGGCCATTAAAAACTTCCGCTGCGCCATTCTGATAATATTCTCTGCTTCGACTTCACCATCGGTGAATTTGAAGAGGGATGAGGAATCCACTGATCCTTTTGTCCTTTCCCAACTGTCTTCGGTGATTGCTCTTTCACTCTTGCTTGGGCATTGTCTTCACCTCAGCTCTGATACCATGTTAATTTTAGGTATGTTCTATGCTAGAGCAATTTATTTCAATTTTCACAGTTAGCTCAATATCTTTTCCAGATTAGCAATCACATCAGCATTAAAGTAAACTGCAGATAGAACATAAATATAAATTGCAGAAGACAAGCCAAGACAACAAGACACAAGATGTGGCGCTAGCTAGGGACAAACCCCAATGTGGGGAAATCCTTGATCAATTCTTCTTATATGTTCTTCAATAGTTCAGCAGAGAGAGAGAGATAGTACATTTACAACAGAAGTCAACACTTTGACTTATCTAGATAAGAGCATAGATCATCTCTAAGAAGATGATACATGAGATCAGTTGAAGACATGCTGCTTCAACTAATTCTCCAAGGTGACTCCTTCACCTATCGTTGTGCTCCATTTTGTCATCATGCTGCACCTCACCGCGCTGCACCATGCTGCACCCATCATCACTATGCTGCATCTCATCACGCTTCATTAATCATGACTGTACCCATCATTGTACTGCATTATATGCAATTGTTGCACCATGTTGCCATCCTGACCCATGTGTTGGCTGCACCTTGCTTGCTTGTTGTCCCTTGCTTGCTTGTTGTCCCAAGCATGCTTGTTGTCCTTAGCATGCTTGGTGTATTTGCTGCTAAGTACCATACATTTGTCCTAATGTTAGTTAGCTGTCCCTTGCATGCTGCTCTCCTTCAGAGACAGATGCTCCGGCTGTTTCGGCAGTTCCCGGCAGTTCTGGCAGTTCCGGCTATTCCCGGCAGTTCCGGCAGTTCTGGTTGTTCATGGCAGTTCCAATAGTCCCGGCAGTTCCAGTAGTTTCGACTTTTCTGACAGTTCCGACAGTTCTGGCATTTCCTGCTTTTCGGCTTTTCCGGCAGTTCCAGCTTTTCCGACATTTCTAGCTTTTCTGACAGTTTCGGCTTTTCTGGCTTTTCCGGCAGTTCTGGCTTTTTTGGCAGTTCCGGTTTTTTCGACTTTTCCGACTTTTTCGACTTTTTTGGCTGTTCCGACAATTCCGACTTTTCTGGCAATTCCGGCTTTTCCGGCCTTTTCAGCAACGTAGAGCTTATTCTCCCATGACTGCATTTAGATGTAGGGCATGTTATCTAGGGCAGCGTATACCCTAGGGCACTCCCTCTAGCTCTCATCTTCATCAAACCAAAAACATGATGAAGTGAGATCACAAGAGTGAGTGTGTGTGTGTCAAATGACTTCAAGTCCTCTTCTATTTATACTAAAATGTATAGGTTGAATAGACATGACTGTTGGGCTTCTGAGCCTACATAAGTTGCTGGCCGACTTGATAATTTGTCCATAATCAAAATAAATTCATATCTTCATAAATACTTATCGGAATTGGATGATCTTTAGATCAATTCTACACCTTTCGATGAGAGGGATCCAAGAAAAATATCAACTGCCATAAATAAGATGACCCACACGGAGTTTGGCCCTAGTTGCTAATTTTAACAAATCTCCAAAGTGATTGATGGTTGAGATTGGGTCTCAACATGAATTGAGATCGACAGTTGAAGTTCATCTAATTCACTAATGCAAAAAGCTTTGCATTTCATTAGATTAACTCACTTTTGTCCAATGTTCCACCAAGGTTCCGCGACGAGGGGGCGAGGGAGCGAGGGGGCACGGGAGCGGCCTATGCAAAAGCTCCCTACCATTTTTTAGGAAACGTGGGGGAGCGTCAAGGTCTTAAAAATTTATAAATATAAAATATAATTTATTAATTGAGTCCACTATGACAATTTGGTTTGAATTGAAAAGCTGCAAAGCATGATCATTGATATGAATATCATTTGACATTATCCAAATTTATAATATCATATAAAATAATAAATTTAAAATTCTAATTCAGCTTGGTCAAATTCTAATTTAGATTTTGGTCAGATAGAGGGAGAGCTTCAGCTTGATAAGGTAGCCACTGAATTCTGTGAAAAGGTAAATGAACAGATCAGGAACACTGCATTGGCAGTAGAAGGGACAACTACAATGGGTTGTCCAGCTGTATTGGATCCAACAACTAGAAAGTTCGTTATATTATATATAATATAGACAATACACCATATGCTGAAAGAAGAGTTTTAGTTCCAGGAGAGATGAGAAGATCACATGAAAGAGTTTCTGACAGTTTACTATCAAATGACATTGACTGCAGGATGACCATCTGCGAACCAACTTGGGCGACCAACAATGGCATGGATAATTTGTCTACCTTATTAGAGCAATGCCATGTAGTTCAAACTTCAAACTAGTAGTGTATTTTAGAGGTGAAAATAATTTTCAGACCTGAGAATTCAAGCTGAGCAACTGTACTCTGTGTAAATTTTGTAACTGTATAAATTCATATATAACGACAGTTCCTGAGATTTCTTGCTGCCCATAGTATCTTGTCGTGCTTGCAGTAAACGCATGTTAGTCTATAGTCCACCCAATTATTTCCCACATGACATAGGTGCTGCTTCCATAATTTGTATGTCAAATGTCATGCAAATTAAAAACACAAACTGAATGTCTCATATTCTTTGCCTGTCACTCCAGTTATCTCCCCACTGTAATCCAGCCATCACTTGAGAAAAAAAGGAGAAGTTTTAAAAGGGAAAATTCATGTACATGCTATATGGTCCAGCAAATTTCCATGATACCGACCCTCTAAAATAACGCTTGTTGAAACCAAAAGACAGCACAAGACGTTATCCCCATACAGAACATGAGTAGCTTTGTACCACTTTAGGTCTATTAAATCATAAACTATAAGCAAGGCCATTTTTTTGGGAGCGTGAGGAAACGTCCCCTCAGGGAAGGGAAACGTTTCCCTGGCACGTCCCCCTGAGTTTCCTCCATTTTGGGAGCGTGGGGAAACGTCCCCTACTCGTCCCCAAGTCTCCGGAGCGAGGGGGAGCGAGGAAACTAGACCCCTAGGGGGGGGGGGGGGGCGAGTCCCCGTGGAACACTGCTTTTGTCTCATTAAAGAAATGATTTTAATCACTAAAGTAATTCATAAGGTTAAGGGTGTATTAGGCAACTTAGGTCAGTGTAAAAGTACTTGCTTGAGCTACAAACCTCAACACTCCTTAGCGAGAGTGGTACTTCTTGAATAGCCACTTAGAACTAGTTGTTGCTTCAGTCTTGGCACAATGTCTTTCCTCAGAGGCATTTTCTCCTTGAATGTGGTCCTAGGAGCCTTAACATGCTCCTTAGCATCCCTCAATGTTTGAATAGGGTTGCCCATCGACTTGTATAAGTTGCTTTCTCTAACGTTGATGGCCATTGCTATGTCTAGGCTAGACTCCTTTGGATGAATTAGCACCTACCCATTTTTGAACATGACTACATATGCTTCATCCTCCATGATTGATGCTGAGAGCAAGTTCTTATTTAGTCTTGGTATGAATAGCACATCCTTGGCTTCCAACATCCCTCCTGAGTCCAGTTGAAACTTGATATTTTTTAAACCCCTTCATTATTGCATACTTGGCATTGTTACCAAGCTCCACATGTAAATCCGAGTCTTTCCTACTCTTGTGTCGCTGTCGTATGGCATGATGCACCACTATCCATGTCCCAAACACTCCTTGTGATGGTGTTGGTAAATAGACAGGAGACAAAGAAGTCCTTCTCGAACTTTGCTGCAAACTCATCAAGCTAAACCTCTATTGATGTTGTTGTCTGCTGCGATTTCCCCTTCCCCTTCTTGTTCTCCGGACATTGTGATGCATAGTGCCCACTCTTGTGGCAACTGAAGCACGTGATCTTACTCAAGACCTTTTTCCTTGGTTGAGAGGTTGCCCCTTTACTGTTAGCTTTAGAACCCTTTCGTTTGTCATTCTTGGCCATACTAGCCAAGGCTAGGTTTTCCTCTTTATCTTCCTGCTTGCTGGTCTCAAACTCCTTTTGAATCTCTTCCTAGATGTAGTCATCCCAAAGCCTCTCCCAATTGGAAAGGTGCTCCCAGGTGCAGATTCCTTTGAAAATGGTTCTTATGAATTGGAAAAGCATTAAGTGCCACATTCACGAGCTCTACATCCTCCAATTTCTCCTCAATGGGTGCAAGCCAAGTGAGGAATTAAGTGATCCTTTACGGCATCCATGATGACACATTGAGCTCTATTGTCTTTATTTTTGTGGTTTTCCAACTGTGCTAGATCTGTTGGCAATAGGATCTCCTTATTCACACTCTCCCAAGGGTCATTTTCCTTCAACAAGGTAACCCTTCCCTTCCTCGAGATCATTTTCTCAAGATCATTTTCTTTTTCATGTTGGTGCTCTGGAATAGGTACACTAGAGCTTTGAACATCTCCTTGGCTGTCTTCTTTTCTGCCAAGTGAGGAATTAAGTGATCCTTTATGGCATCCATGATGACACGCTGAACTCTATTGTCTTTATTTTTGTGGTTTGCCAACTATGCTAGATCTGTGTGAAATAGGATCTCCTTATTCACAATCTCCCAAGGGTCATTTTCCTGCAACAACAAGGTAACCCTTTGCTTCCAGGGTAGAGAATTTTATACTTCATCCAACCAATCCTAGAATTTGAGACTGGTCATTGCCATCTTTGATCTGATCAGCTGTCGTGTGCTTATTCCTTCAAGCACCTATAAGAATAAATTGCTGGGTTATAAATTTGTGAAAATCTCCCTCATGGATTTGTGTCTTGGTCCTTTGAAACATCCATGAAATTACTTTGTTGCCAATCCCCTGACTGGTACGGTCTCCTTCTCTCCATTTGAAGGTTATCTCCACCAATTTTGCTGGTTGCATTGCTGTTCTGCCACTCTATGACCTCGTATGGTATGTATGGCCTCTCTATGTGTTCTTGGGTTTTTGTGAGATCATGACTTGTATAGTTTGGCTGCTCCTTGTGTTGGTTGCTCTACCCGACCCTCGTGGCCTTTGCTTTACAGCTGGCCTTATTGACTGTTCTCTTCACTGCGGCCTAGCCTCACTGCTGGCTGCACTAGCTCTATTGGCCACTATGGGCTCTGCTACTTGCTTTATGGCTCTTGCTCCCTTGTCAACCCACTCATTGCACGTACCTTATTTGCGCATGTGCATTTGCCTGTGTATCCTTGTTAGTCACGTCAACCCTCTGTGATGGCTCCCTCCACATCCCTGTGTACTATGGCTCAACTATTTGCTTGATGTTACCATTCACAGCTGCTCACTGACACCCCTTGTGCACTAACCAAATTGCCAGCAGTTGGAACTCCTGTTGCGTGACTCCCTTGGTAGCTCTCTGTGGCAGCTTAAGCTTCTGATGATGGCTCCTCTAAGTTGGCTCGACCTAAGTCATGACTGCTTTTTTTCTATTGGTGGCGTTGCTGTATTCAGCTGTGGCTGCTTCTGTTCATAGGTGTTGCTGGTGGTATGTACCACTTCACTGGTGGCTGCCCTGACACACTGTTAGTTGGCTATCAACAATACTCTGTTGCCACACTTGGCCCCTGACGGTTGATGGCTGACAACCCTTTTTTAATTTATACATATATATTTTTTACTTTTTCTGTTGCTTTAATCACTGATTGCACTTGCATCTTTAATCATTAAGTTCTTTTTCTTTTTCTGCAGCGTACAACTTGCACTGAACTGGATTTTTTTACTTTGTCGTGCGACTAACTCACCTGCCCGTGGTGTCATATGACATACGACCGTTCTACATGTAAATTCTCTGCCTGCAAAAAAATTTCCCTACCCTTCCTATGGTCGCTAGTTGAAACCTTGCCTGTCAATGCCTATATGAATTTGGCACTCAGTGATTCTGTGATCTGTTCCTCAGAGTTGATGTTCTGATCCCATGGCCCTTTGAGGAAATTGCATATACAATAATACCCTAGATTTGATGTAGTTGTTCAAACCTTGATTTGTCCTTCGATCTATCACTTGGCTGATATGGATCTCCCTTGCTGCTTCTTGCACCTTCCTCAAATTCTGCATACTTGAATGAAAGCCCTTCTCCACTGAATCACTGAGATGTTCTCTCAATGTCTTTTGCCCACTCAATGTGTGTGCTCCCTTAGCCTAGCCTTTCTTTTATAACCTTGAGATGTTGACCGAATCCACAACCCTAATCTCCAAAGTGATTGATGGTTGAGATTAGATTTTAATATCACTTGAGGTTGATGGTTGAGATTCATCCAATTCATTAATGTAAAAAACTTTGCATTTAATTAGATTAACTCACTTTTGTCTTAGAAAAGAAATTGCTTTAATCACTAAAGTAATTGCTGAGGTTAAGGGTGTATTTGGTGATTTGCACATGAATAGACACTTAAACCTGTGTAGAAGTACCTACTACCCAAGCTACAAACATCAACATTGCAATGTTTGGATTCAAGCAGGCCTGAAATTGGAGCTTTTAATTAGAATGAATTGGCATTTAGAGAAGGTATATTTTAGCCTCTAGGCAGTTTGCTCGAGCCTGATTTTAGAAATATGATTCATACCTTACACTGGAATGGAATATCCTCCCATTAACTCTATTATGGTATTCTCTCACCTTCAGTTAACAGCACACTGCTAAAAAACTGATGCAAGAAACTATTTGTAGGGAATCATGTGCTTCACCCTAAAAGGAATATATAATTTAACAAATCCTGACTTTTTGTGACTGCAAATTCCACAGTGAAGCTTTTTGAAACCCAAACTGCTGGATTCTGGAATATGTGATTTGACTATAGTGACAACATTCTTACCTGTTAAATTTATAAGAGATTCTATACTTTCTTCTTGTAACCTAAGTTTTTATTATTATTATTATTTCTTTATTTTTTTTTATCTATGTAACAAAGCACCCCACCCTCCAGCCCGTAAGCAAGATTAAGATATCATTCAGGGCTCAAGGTCATTTAACAACGACACTGGAAACCATTAAACTTTATACTCGATATGAGTTCATGCCACTTGCTGGAATTGAAGCTGGGTAGGGTGGATAACAATCATTCCTCCCAACCACCCAAGATAAACCGATTGACATTCTTGTAACCTAAGTTGAATGAAATGAGTGCGCTTTCTGAGATGGGGACTGCGTGGAGACTGACCTCCTTAAATCTTACAAATAGTGTGGGATGGCAAATTAAAAAAATCTAAAACAACAAATTATCTGCAAAAATGGAAACGATAAACACAGCCAACAAATTATGAAAAATAAATAAAAATTTCATTCCAAAATTATTCTTATAGATAAGGCTATAGACTATCTATTATGCCATAATAGAAACTGAGCTATACAAAATTCACCTGGCTCTAAAAATACTGAAGACATAAAACTTATGGTTATAAGTTATAACGATAAGGAGTTTCCTGCAACTCACAGTTAAATTCTCCTGAAATTACCTGAAAAATCCTTCTACTCTCAACTGCCTGCCTTATTGTGAAGGATGCTATAGTGAGGGGCTGATTTATGCCAAAATATCTGCAGACCGCGGTGGTAGGTATTACAGGTTGTGGCACACGGAGTGTATAAATGAAGGAAAGAGGTTATAAATTGCAAGAAAATACTAACTTGTAGAGTTTCTTTGTATCTTCCCTTTCATAAAAAAAATTGCAATTTTTTCTTGTTATAGTCTTTCTTTTTATTTGACAGTGTGTTCCCCCCTTGAATTTGTAGAGGTTGTGTGGGTCTCCCATGACTCCAACAATCAGGGGGTTGGAAATGCACCTTCCAGGCTGGAAACACCCAAAATGTTTCCAAATAGGAAACAACCAAGGAATGGATCAGAAACGTTTCCAAGTGTTTCTGGGGCATTTGTTTTCTAAAACGTTTCTGGTACTGAAACATAGGAGAGGGCCAAATGTTTCCTGCAGCTTAGTTCTAACTGGGCATATAATTAGCAAGCAAAGCTTCTCTATTGTTGTCTTAGCTGTACAGTGTATTCTATGAAACAGTTAGTGGCCCCTTAGTCATTTTTCATCAAAGGATAAGATCTCCTCATTGCAGGGGCATACTTATTTTGAGGATGAAGCAACCCTCAAACAAAAGGTGCTGATTAGGGTATTTTGGAACTTGAATGGTTTGTTTTTGTTTTCTTAGATTATTTACAACTCCATTGGTTTTTGGCTTTTATTTTTAAAGCATGTTAGCAAAATAATTTTTATATGATGTTAAAACTGATGCTTAAAGAGCTTTCCTGGCAGCATATTAGTATTTGCGCTTAAGTTATAGCAACAGTAAGGAAAGTGAAAATAGTATAAGATAAAGGATAAAAGTATGTTATTTCTTGCAGCAGATTAATTTAATTCGAGCAATACAGATGGAAAGGAAAGTATTTGAACGCACATAATTGAGAGTGTGTATTAGGTTATAAATTAAAGGCAAAATAATAGAACTTAAAAAAACAAAATATGCCGCACTCTTAATACTCGTTCATTTTGAGTTTGGTATTAGTCAAAGCTTTTGAGAAGTGGCTTTGAATTAGATGTCTTTGATCCTTAAAATGGAAATCCTTGTAATGACCTAGAATGAGTGCATGGACCTGCTTTCATTTCATAAAGTTTGTTTCTGAGAAGTCACGGTTTCCTGTGTTTTTGACCTATTCAGGAGATTTGCAAAAGCAATATGATATCAGTCAAGACTCAAACCATAAATGCCCATTGGAATAATTTCATTTTGTGGAAATTATGTAGTATTACGACCTTAGTCTATCAATTCTCTTCCTTCACCCTTCACCACTGTGCTTACCAACCATCATTGTCTTTCATCTCTTGTGAACCCTTGTTTGTATTTCTGATTTGTCTTCATTGGTATTTAGGGTTTCTTCAATCTCCTTATAGATTTACTCTTCAATCTTCTGGTAGTTTCTTCGTATATGATCGTTAAATTTGCCTCTTGTAAGTACACATTGTTAACATCGAGCTCACCAACTATCATTGTCTTTCATCTTTTGTGAACTCTTGTTTTCATTTTTGATTTGTCTTCATTGGTATTTAGGGTTTCTTCAACCTTCTTATAGATTTACTCTTCAATCTTTTGGAAGTCTCGTCATATATGATTGTTAATTTTGCCTTTTGTAAAATATACAATCTTAACATCTTGAGGGTCTTGATTTTGCTTACACATCCTTTCTATTCTTAATTTTTCTGTGAACCTAGCACTCGAATATTCATTGGCCTAGCAGATTGTAGATCTACTGAATGAAAGCACAACTAGATTCTCAACTTAACTAGTGGAAGCAAACTTTCACATAACCAATCTCAATCACAGTGACACAAATATATTTTGGGGTCACATATGGTCTAAGTTGCATTGTAACGGATACAGGAATGGATACGGATACGGGGTTTGAAACAAACACGATAAATTTTCAAAATATCAGGATACGATACGGCAAGGAAACGACATGCATATATGTGTGTATATATATATTTATTACCATTCATCTTTTAGAATCTAGAATCTATATTTAAAAATGCATAGTCATCGTCATGAATTCAACATAAACAAATCATCATCATCAATTCAGCATAAACATTGTCATCATCATTAATGATTATTACAACATTCAACATATTATCATCATCATTAATAATGTAATCAGAAATGCTACAGCCTTTGTGCTTTCGGGTCCAACTCCTTCAAAAAACATTTCATGCATGGCAGATGATATCTATCTTCCCATTGATTTGGAATTTATCCAGGATAAAGAATTAAAGGTATCACAAACTCATGTGCATGGATGTGCCTATGTTACTTTATGCAACGGATCGATAAGATTGCGAAATACATAGACATTGAAGCAGTTAGAGAAAACACAACAGTAAAACATGTAAATACAACAAGTTTAATAAGGAGTTCACCCAATGCTCCTGGGCTACATCTCCTGGTCCAGCCTTTAGTGGTGGCCTCTCTATTATGTTTTCAAAGCAGAGTTTTTACAACAGTGAGCTCAATTTGAGTCTCACTTAACAGATATAAATCAGTAGGACTGGACTTAGATTCCCCAAATTTCTAGAGTACACAGACTCTCATAACTGAAACTCGACCTCTATTGGTCACAACAGTAATGAGCCCAATCTGAGACTCATACATGACAGGCTATATACAAAGGAGTTTGCTTGAACCTCTCAAGCCTTCTCTGGAGTACACAGACTCTCTGACTCTCTCTGGCTCTGTTTGGCTCGATGCTGCCTTCAAGTCAACTCGGCTTCTTCTCTTTGTTTTCTGCTCTTGGCTTTCTGCCTTGACTAACTCTTACTTTGTTTCTGTCAGTTGATGGCTTTAAAGCCAATCTGCTTTCTGACTGTTCGTTTCCGCTTCCCGGCGCTTTGGTTCTCCTGCCTCTGTCTGTTTGAATTCCTCTATTCTGCTTCATCATCATTGTGTAACGCTTCACAGGGAGGTGGCCACCTTTTTCATAACGAACTGAGTGTCAGTTCTCTTGGAAATGTTTGAACGGTCGTTATTTCTGTTTGCTCCAAGATTGCCCGCGAAATATGAATCTCCGCCAACGCATCGTCCATATCGGACTTCAAATCTTATATAATTTTGCCTGTTTACCCCACCGAATCCGGTCATCCATCGGATCGCGTCTCCACCATCGATCTGGGGCCTCCAGATCCAATGGTCATCGCTCATATCGGGCGGATAAGTAACATGACGTTTACTCGTCCGATGTGAGCGGTTTTCTCTCTCTTCCTTCGGACGCGTGGCAATCAATGTGTGGCATCGGGCGGGACTCGGTTGAAACCGCTTACCGCTTCGAGCCCTTCTGATATCCTGCCGGTTTTGTGGAATCTCGCTCCATCGAAACCGAATTAATTACTTTTCCGCATTTCATAACCTTTTTGGGTTTGGGCGCTCGGGGCTTATAACTTTTTGAGGGGTTTTCCCTGCGATATGCGATTAGCGACTTGGCGATTTGTCGCTAATCGCATATTAGAAACTGCCCCCGTTTCTCGAATTAACCTCTAGTTTTGCCAATTTGCGCCAACGTGCGTTACCATGGGCCAACGGTCTGCGCGCTTGACCGAGGGTCCTCGTTGCTCCGCGCTAATCACAAATTGCCATTGTCACGAGGATATCTCTGATAAGCTTGACCTTTATAAGACTTTGAAACTTTGGCATGATTTTAAGAGTTCATGAAAACTTAGAGAGTGTTCTAGGATCCAATTCAGATCACCCATGGGATTATTGGGATATTCCATCAAAACCTATTTGAACATTTCAATCTTCTCAATGTCAGCGTTGTCTCATGACTATATGCAGGGACAAGATTGGCTAGAGAAGATTTGTTATATTGGAGGGATTTATGAAATCAAGAGCAAAATCAATGACAATTAACAAACCCTTAACCAAAATGAAAATTAATTGCTCAAATAAATCTCTTTACAAAGACATCCATCAAACCCTTTTATTTGCATTTTTGAACATCTATCTTTTTCTTAGTAAGAATCCTTGATAAATATATGGAGTGTCATTGTTTCTAAAGATTTAGAAAAGACTTTATGAGAATCTGTTTATAGTGAGTTTATTTGCAAATCTGATTTCTTCATTTTGATTATTTATTTATGGCTATACAAATTTTCAAGCTTTTTAACATTTTAAGGGTGGATTCTGATCACAATTTTCGTGGATCCGTTTTCGGAAACGGATCCAAAAAAATTTAAATCCCTTGGAAATGTATCCAATTCCAAATCTAAAGTTTCCGATTTTTTGAAACGACACAAAAACGTTTTTACAGCGTTTCGGACAAGAATCGTATCTGTTTATGTATCGAAAACGGGGATCCGCGTTTCCAGAAAATTCTTCAGGAGTTTCCGGTAACTTAGCATATGGTAAACTGTTAAAATTGGCAACTAGGATCAAACTCCATGTGGGTCACCTTATTCATGGCTGATAATATATTTCCTAGACTTCTCTAGTCGAGAGGTGTAGGATTGATCTAAAGATCATCCGATTCTGACAAGTATTTATGGAGATATGAATTTATTTTGATTATTGACAAATTATCAAAGTTAGCCAGCAACTTATGTAGGCTCAGACGCCCAACAGACACATCTATCCACCTTCAACGTTTGGATATAAACACTGGATGACTCCTCCTCATTTGGTCACTCACTTCTTATCATATCTCTCTCTCTCTCCTGCACAGAAAAAGAGCCTCTTCTCTCCTGCACAAAAAGGCTCTCTCTCACACGTGTGAAAAGAAGGACGCAGATTTCTTGTACTGGGGCACGGTGAAGTTTTGGACTGATGCGCGGCGAAGTCTGGGACTGATGCACGACGAAGTCTTGGACTGGTGCACGACGAACTCTTGGATTGATGCGCGGCAAAGTCTTGCACTGGTGCACGGTGAAGTCTTGGACTGATACGCAATGAAGTCTTGCACTGATACGCAATGAAGTCTTGGACCGATACGCAGTGAAGTCTTGGACTGGTGCACGGTGAACGACTCATCGGTGGAGACTTGACGAGTTCAATCTAGGGTTTGCTGCTGCTGATATAAATCAGATCTTTGTACTATTTCTCTCTGCTGAATTATTGAAGATAAAAGAAGATTTGATCAAAGGGTTTCCCCATATTGGGATTTATCCTTGGCTAGCCGCCACATCTTGTGTCTCTTGTCTTGGCTTGTTTTCTGTTGATCATTTAAATGTTCTATATGCACTTTACTTAATGTACATGTGATTGCTAATCTGTGGATAATAATAAGAAAGATAAGTAAACTGCTTTAAGCATAGAACATACCATAACTTAACATAAACTTGCTGTGATTGGATAGAGGCGGTCGAGCTTGAAAATTGATTGAGTGGTAAGAACTTGCTGCTATTGCTTTACAGATTTCCGCCAGATAGATTCAAACTGGCTTCTCGAGAAGATTTTGTTAAGCTTATATGAAGCTTTGCTTTCGTCCCGATATTCCAAACTGGTTTCTGGCTTTCCTTTGAGAAGATTTTGGTAAGCTTGCATGAAGCTTTGCTTTCAGTATCTTTTAAGTAAGAATCATCCACTAGATTGAAGCTTTCTTATAATGTAGATGAACATAGCATACGCTCTGATGCCGAGGTACATCATGTGAAAACGTGGTGAGCCAGGGATTCAAGTGCATGATAATCCACTAACCCAAAGTTGTAGCGTAGAAGGCCCTTAATTCTGATGGCCTTTGTTAAGTCCTTAATTCTGCAATATGTTTGAACGATTCTTAGGTTTTTTAGGTAGCTGTAGTACATAAATATACCTCTTCAGAGTTCATATATTGTGCATCTTGTGTAGAGAAATGAAGTGTGTTTGATAGAGAGTGGTCTGCGAGTTTTGTTAGTAAGCAGTTTTCAAGAGTTGAATTCACTTATCTCACACAGTTTTACAGAGAATATAGATTGGCATAAATCTGTTTGGCACAGTTACACTTGTCATTGGCTTAGAATTTTTCTTTGCTGCTAGTATAAGGGAGTTGCTGTGCTGAAGTAGATATGATTGGTTCTGTCATCTAACAGATGGTAAATTCTTTATCATTAGCTGCAATTCTAATTGGTATCTGTCTCACTGTTTATTTTTTGGCTTCTTTTGGAAATTCTTTCTTAAATTTAATGGCAATTTGAGAAAAATCTGCAAAGTGGATTCTAGGCCTCCTGATTGATCTCCTTCCCATGCTAACAAGGAATACATATTTCCAGCGGTGTGGGATTAGGTAAATAGATAATTACAACAAGCATGTGAGTTGAAAGTATAAAGTAGACCTGCTACAAAAATTGTCTAATTTTACATATATGCTGATTGACAGGTTAATTTGTTGTAATCAGAATTTATGGCCAGGATAGCTACAGCAGCTGTTAAACTTCAAGATATTGCCAAGACTGGCAATGTGGCTGAAACTATTGTAAAAGTAAAGAAAACTGCTAAGCTTGTTGAAAACATAGTTGCTACCTCAAGTATTAACATGAAGATGCAGAGTGGAGAGGAACACAATAGGTTGCCTTTAAAGGAAGTAGTTGCAGATTGTGCAAAGCGCTGGTTTCAAGATAGTTTGAAGGAAGCTAAAGCTGGTGATACAGGAATGCAAGTTCTTGTTGGGCAAATGTATTGCAGTGGCTATGGTGTTCACCGAGACGTGCAAAGGGTATTATTGTTGATGATTAATAGTGATATGTATCATTAAGCATGATCCTTGAAGTATTTTGCTCAGTTCTATTAGGATAGTAAGTTTTTTTCCCTGTTGCTGTATGACCAGGGAAAAGCATGGTTTCAGAGAGCTGCAAAGTCTCGTTCACGGGTCATGAATTTAGTAGCAAAACGACCAGGTGCGCCTCTAGTTCATTGACAGTAGCTTTTTTTTTCAATGTTTTATGCTTCTGATTAGTTTGTGTATGTGGTTGTAATTTAGTGGACGGTGTTTTGCAGGCTACAATGCGAGTGAGTCAGATTCAGATGATCAGAAGGATCTCCAAAGTACAAAGAATAAATGAAATATAATATAAATAAGCTTATATTGATTTGCATGCAATTAAAACTTATACAATGGACTCTTTTTTTAAGAAATAAATCAGAAGATCTTGTTTTCACCGCATTCATGGAAGCAAATTGCCATTTGCCATTATTTGTTATTTTCCTGGGAATCCTGGTTCACAGAGTTATATAGTTATAATTTGTACCTTTAAACAAAACAGAGAACATTTTTGCTTTCTCAAAAACACCATATTTGGAGCAAATGTTGTTGTGTCTGTCGCAAAGGTTATGTCTATTACATATTGTGTTAAATTTATCAGTTACTGCATGCATAACTGATGGCTTTATAGTTATTCATGTAGTTTCCATTGGGTGCCATTAATGCCAGCATAGAGTAACTCTGAACAAAAGTTGATAACATAAAATCACGCAAAGTACAAGCTGCAGATTTCTTGGACTAGTCTTGAAGAAGCATTGCAGACAATGAAGGGGGTGAGCATGGGATATTTCATACATACGGCTTGGTACAAGAGCATCACTAAAAGGCCCTGGAATTCTTTCTAGAACCTGGTGGTTCTTATCAAAATTAAATGTACAAACAAACTCTCTAGCGTCATAGGAGTTTTAATGGTATTCAATCCTTTCATTTGGTTAAAATTTATTATGATAACGAATGTTGTGAGACTTGTTGATAATGCGTCATAACTTGGCTAAAATTTACTATGAGAACAAATTTTGTGAGACTTGTTGATAATGCGTCAGGGCTCGAAACTTGGCTAGCTTGGGAGTTGACAAAACAAAGCAACGCATGAAAACATGGACTCGGCAAAACTTTGCAAAAAGAAAATTTCAAAACACATGAAATTTTGTGCAGGGAAATAATAATGATAGTGTTGGACTAGTTTTGCGGAGTTTTGCCTAGTTTCAGCTGAGTATCCAATGAGGAAGCGAGATTTGTCTCCAGTCCATTAGCTTCGCTAATGCCCGACAATTCTTCCAGCAAGAAAGCAAGATTTTGGCCAAGCCATTAGGCCCCCCACCCCGCAATTTTTTTTCCAGGGTGTTAGGTTGATAGATGCTTGTGTCTTCAGGGTGTTACAAGGATGCAATGCAAATTGACGCTGGATTGATGGCTTTGTGTTGTTATGCTCAAACCCTCTCGCTCTATCTTGTGTGCGTTTGAAAAGAAATGTGTTATGATCGAAATCCTCTTCCTCTCATCTTCTTTGTGTGTTATATGGCATGCATCGTGTTATAAACCGTTGGCAAAGTAAAATCCTAATAATCTGTGAATTTAGCTGTAGCTGTTGGGGCTTGGTTCTTTTTTGTTACAGATTACCTCTGATTTTCTAACATCAAATAGAAGCTTTCAGCCAAGGTGTCCTTTTTTGGTGGCTTGACCTTTATAGGGATTTACAAGGTCTTTTTGGAATGTTATATGGATTGAGATGAAGTTATGCACATGTGCTTATCATTTTGCCTCGACTTTAAAGTTCATCCCTCCCCTTTAATAAAAGCAGTCATTTAATAAGCGGATAAACTTAGGTGTTTTGGTGATTCCATTTTAGATATGTTTTTTTTTTTCAAAATTTTGGTGGCAAAATTCCCATCAATGTGGAACTGTAACTTTTTGTAAAATTTCTCTCAGATTTTGAGAAGAATTTTGGTTGGAATGGAGTTGACTTTGTCAACTTGTCAACTTATTCCATAGGTAAATGGAGGTGAATGGTTCACTTTAACATGAGGTTAAGGTTAGGTTAAGTTGGATATTAGGCACTGCTGCACTATGTATCAATGCCACTTTTTCTCAAGGAAAACCTCATGGGATGTTGGTGTCTCTGCATTTGTGGATGACATATGTAGTAAACTAGTGACTAGTGTATCTATTAGAGGGGATTTGAGTTGGGTGTCTTCTAACTTAGAATTGGTCAAATTTCTGTATTCAAGCTTCTATGATCCATAATGAATTAAACAAAGTCTTTCAGTAGAAATCACATGAGAGAATTTTTTGGCCGACACGTTTCGAACCAACAAGTGTGATTCATTAGCAGGACTAGATGAAGAGACAGACCATGGCAAAGGCTTAAATAGAGAGCAATGTAGAGACATAATTTCAAGTAACGACAACTACTTGAAATTATGTCTCTACATTGTTCTTTATTTAAGTCTTTGTCATGGTTTGCTTCTTCCTTTGGTCCTGATGATGAACCACACTTGTTGGTTTGAAACACATCAGCCAAAAAATTCTCTCATGTGATTTCTACTGAAAGACTTTGTTTAATTGGTCAAATTGTCAATCATTAGTGACAACCAATTGAACTAACCTCTATCCATCAATACCTGGGACTTGCACTTGGGCTCTTTGCCGGCCATGTATTATTATAGCCCTAAATGAACTAATGCATCCATAAATAGTAAATGGATTGAAATTGTTGGTAGGCATCAATTCATAGTAAACATCAAAATACTTCTTAATTTAAAAAAAAAATCATATTAAAATTAACTAAATTGCAACTTTATTTTAAAGTTATTATTATTGTTATTATTATTATCCTTGCACCATCGGTTTTTTATTGACTTGCTATTAATTTTTTTTGACTAAAAAGATTTAAAATCTATCCAAAGTTTTAACATTATGAAATTAAATTTATTATTTAAATAAAATTTATTTCTATTTATCTCAAATATGATTGGTTAAAATGTTTCCCATCTTATTGTGTAATGATGGCAATAATTGACTTTTGTATACTCTATTATTAATTACTATGTACTATATCACTAATTATTATGTACAATAAATATAAATAATTTGAAAAATAACTTTATATATTAATTATTATTTGCCATAAACAAAAATGATTTGTAATTAAATTCAAAGATTTTTTTTTTCATTGGTGTAAAGTATTGAATAGACAATTTTTTTGGATTTTATTTTTTAATTTACAAAAAAATAATTTAAAAAATATAAATTTGAAAAAAATGTAAAAATAACTTGGACAATTTGTACAACTCCCATTATATCAATCTAAACTCTAATAACATGACGTGTATTATAATATGAGCACTATATAAAAAAATTGTCATTATTCAATATTAAATAAATAATTATTAACTTGTTATCAATTTTTCTTTTAATGTCAATTATATATATATATAACTTTTATCTACCAAAAAAAAGTTTAAGTATATTAAAAAAATTAATAAAAAAAGTTAAACAAATATTCATATAACTCATTTTACAATTTTATTATTGTTTGGAGTACATACAACACATCATGACTTTAAAATATTTTATTAAAGTAAGCGGCAAGGACGCTAGCTATGCAGCGTTATTAATTATAAAATGAATTAATATACAAGTTAAACATATATACATTTGAAAAACATAGAATTTGTGGAGATTTACCTCTACTTTACTATGGAAATTCTTAATATGCAACAAGACTTTGTTCCAACCATGACTTATCAATACGACGTGCAAAAAACCATAACTTATTTCATATGACATTTGTTAGATGATTTTTTTAATTAATCAATTTAATTGAAAAGGTAAAAATGACATAATTGTTTTGGGAATAATCCCAACTTCTGATTTGTGTAACTATTAATGTTTTAGAATATTCCATTGCGATTAAATCCCTATCATCCAACTAATACTTGTATTAAATTAAAATTTTGGAAGCCTTATTCCAAAGTAGACATGCTTATACTATAAAGAGGAGATATGGAGTTTGAACTCGGGTGATCTACATGATATAAGTGTTTAGGCATATTACTAAACAATGACCCTTGAACCATTGTTGTAGTAGTGGATTGAAGAAGTTGGAACTTCCACTTGAATATAGAATTGTTGCATCATCAACATAACACCTTTTGGGGGTTTTGGAACCCGTCTTTTTTTTTGAAAGAATAGTGAATATATCACTTGATATGTTTTTTATTATGATTGTCTTGCATTTTTTGGTGTCATCTATTTTTGCATTTTTTTCTCGTTTTTTTTTTTTCAATTTTTTTGTTTGGATTACTTAAACGTGTTGGTGTAATTCTCTCTCTTTATTTTCTTTTGCATCTTTTGGATGGTTTGTTTTCCATGAGCCAATTAACTTTTATTTCCCTTTTCTTCTTGAGCTTCATCTTTGTTGTTATATGTTCTAGGACTCTTTTTCATGTTCAACTCACTTTGTTTTTGTTTTCAAGTCCTTAATTTTTATCATGTTCATTTGTAGAAGTTTTTGTTGACCCCTGATCATAGAGATTGGGTGAACAGTTGTAATTAGTGTAAATAAATAATAGAAGAAATGGAGAGTCATTGGGAGATGAACTGAACAGTTACTCCCTCTTATATATAATAATGAACAACCTGAATGAATAAATCAATTACATTTGAGGAGTTACTTCCTGGTTTGACATGGTATTAGAGCCAGCTGCATTTTTTGGCATCCCTTTCTGCCATTGTAACTCCCTTCTGCCATTTTTTTCAGAAATTTGTCCTGCATCCTTTGCAGACTGACATCTCTATCAAATCCCTCAGAAATTTCATGCATTAATGAATGCAATGGTGTGTTAAACATTGGATTTCATGCATTATTGAGTATATGCAGTGAATTTGTTGTGGAAACGCTACAAGGAGGTGTGATTTCCTTCTATGGCCATAAGTTTCTTGGTGTGGTAGCGCTACCCTAACTGGTATTCCGCAGACACAACTTCAAGCTGTGGTGAGCCTCCTCCAGGCTGCATGAAAGGCGAATTATATGTGGTATACGCTGTGTTTTTTTTTTTTACCAGTCCGCTGTGTATAAGAGAATATACGCTATGTGGTATACTTTGTTTGGCAAACCTCCCCTCCACCTGCATACCATATATATCACTGTTTTGTAATATGATGTGTTTATTTTTACATTGCTTTTGAATCTGTTGTGGTATATGCCTCCACAAACTGTGATTTGGATCAATATTCAAAACCACGCCCATTATAATACCGCTCTCTGTCTAGTCAAAACGCTGCTCCCTCTAATACTTGCCATAATACGCTCGATTCATAATACTTGCCTCCTAACGCCATACGATACACCTGTTGGCTTATAAAACTTCACATACTCTTGCTGCTTATAAAACTTCACATCTCTCTGCTCGCGCTCGTCGTCCAATCCTTCTGCCAGAGGAAGCCTGTCAGTGACCTGGGCTATGATTGTCAGCTTCACCATTATTCCCTACGAAACCCTGAATTGAGCTCCGGCTTCGTTGGTGATTCGAATCTGAAACCACGCACTTGAATATTTGGTTCCTCCAGACTGACACCTTGAACGACCAGATTCACCGATTCTTCGCCATTAATGATTCAAAATATGTACAATGGTCAAGCTGGGATACCACATATTTTTTAACCCTACCTCACATAATACCTCTATTTTCGTATATCAAAATCAGATTTTTTTTACCATTAGGAGTAAAATTTTGTAGTAGAGGTAATTTTTTTTTTTTTCAACAGTACACAGATTTTGCAGTGCATTCATTAATATCTATTGTGGGAGTGGTTCTCAATGGGAAGGAGAATTATTTTGAATGGTCGCGGAAAATCAAACACTCTCATTTTTAATGAGCTGTGGAAAGGAATGTGTGTTGGAGATAGAGACAAAGAGCCAAAACAGCCTACCTCAGACAAGGAATTTGTCATTTGGGAAAATAAGAACAGCAAGGCCTATGCATTGATTGTAGCATCAGTAAATGAAGAAGTGAGTCGCCATATTTCGCCATTTTCAAATGCTTTCGAAGCCTTACAAAAATTGAAGGAACTCTATGACTCACACTCTACACTTGAAGTTGTTCAACTCATGATTAAACTCTTCACCCTTGAATTACAAAATAATGATCCTCTTGCTCTTGCATTAGAAGTAAAATCTATAATGCATGATATCAAAGTCACTAATGTTGAACAGGATATTCTTCGGATAGCTTTTCTCAAGGCACTTTATCCCACTTACTCAAATTATCTTGAGTCATTGCAAGCAAATGGAGACCTCAAAGATATTACCTTTGACTCCCTTGTGAAAAAAATTGCTGAAAGAGAGAAAGATTTTGGGAAGAAGACAACTCCCGAGTCTTTTGAAGAGGCTGTGTGCCTTGCTCATAGAGAAAAGAATCTTGCTCAAGATTCTTCTAGAGGAAGAGGTGGTCGAAGAGGAAGAGGAAGAAATTTTAGAGGTAAGTGGAGCAGACACTCTCAAGGAGAAAAGTCAGATTTACATTGCATAAGCTGCAAAAGAGATGGATCACATGATGCATCCACATGCAAGTTGCCTTGAGATAGAATTGAACAGGAAAGAAACCAACCCAAAGGTAAAACTAATGACAAAGATAAAGGTAAAGCACTTGAATCCGCTCACTATGTTGTGGCACACTGTAATATTGGAGTAAATGAAAGCTTATTTAATGCTTCACTTGTTTCTTGGAAAAATGATTGGTTGCTTGATTTAGGAGCTTGCCACATGACTTTTAGAAGAGATTTTTTTGAAGAATTTACTAACAATGTTGATGGAGCAGTGTACTTTGCAGACAAATCAAAACTCAAGCAATCAGTGCTTGGCACAATCAGGCTTAAATTGCCTGGTATTCTAGACTTTCTTCTGCATCATGTTCTATATCTCCCACAGATGAAGAGAAACTCGCTGTCCTTGGTCCACATATGCTAGCACGGACACTCCATTCATATGTTTGATGGCAAGCCTGAGGTGAGAAAAACATCAGACCACTCACTTGTCATGGCGGGGATAGAAGAAGAAAGGCTTCTCAAGCTGCAAAGTACCTCTGCTCATGTACATAATTTCTCATACAATTCTCATCATGAAGAAGGTACATTTCCATCAAGTTTATTATGGCATGCTAGATTTGGACACTTGAACTATGACAACCTCCACTTGTTGAAGAAAAATGGTGTTACTGGTTTGCCTACAATTCCTACGAAACTTAAGCAATGTGATGCTTGCATACTAGGAAGGCATAGCAAACAGTGTTTTCATGATTCACATTCAAGAGCACATAGAAAACTTGAACTCATTCATTCAGATTTATGTGGTCCAATGCTTGTTCCTTCTGCAAATGGAAATAAATATATGATGACATTTATTGATGACTACACCAGAATGTGTTGGGTTTATTTATTGAAGAACAAATCTGATGCTTTTCAAACATTCAAGAACTTTCATACATGGATTGAAAATGATGCACAATATCATATTGGCTCTATTCGCACTGATAATGGAAAAGAATACACTTCAAATGAATTTGAAAACTATCTTCGCCAACATGGGATCAAACATCAAACGACTGTGCCTTATAATCTCCAACAGAACGGAGCAACTGAAAGAATGAATAGGACAATCTTAAATATGGTATGCTCCATGATGTTTTTCAAAAATATAAAATTGATGTTTTGGGCTGATGCAATTCTATGTGCTGTATATGTAAAGAATAGATGTCCATCTAATGCTATTAGAAACAAGACTCTTTATGAAATGTGGTATGGGCATATTCTTTCGGTAAAGCATTTCAGGGTCTTTGGTTCCACATGTTATGCCTTGATACCAAAGGTACATAGAAACAAACTTGGTGCAAGAAGTTGTAAGTGTATCTTCCTGGGGTATTCAAACACCTCCAAAGCATACCGTCTCTGTGATGAAGTCAATAAAAAGTTTGTTGTATCTAGAGATGTAATCTTTCTTGAATCATCCAAAACTGACAATGTTGTTGAGTGGAAACTTGATTGCTTGGATAGATTCGCAAATGAAAAATAATTTCAAGAATTTGATAATCAGATTCCACATCTTGAAGGGCGGATTCCTATACTAGATCAACCTGTGGAATCTTCTTTTGAAGCACTCTCTCCCCTGCACGAAACTCCAACAACGAATGATACTTTGAGTGATGTGATTCACAGAATTGGGAGACTCAATCTTGATTCAGTCCCAACTCAATCAACGGAGTAGCCTGGACCATTTGAGAAAGGTCCTCCAAAGTGGCTGACAAAGACACTTGAAAGTGTTCATCCTGATGAGGTTGGAAAGACAGGAACTAGAAATTCAAACCAACAAAATGGAGGTGATGTAGATGACTCTGATTTACCTATTGATATGGATGTTTCTTATGATTGTGACTTGAATTTGTCTACATATTTTGAACCAACTTCCTTCAAAGAAGTTGCTTCTCATGATTAATGGAAAGAAGCGATGTAAAAGGAGTATGATGCCCTGATAAAGAATGGCACTTGGAAGCTGGCTGATCCTCCATTGTGAACCAAACCAATTGGCTGCAAGTGGGTCTATAAGAACAAGTATAAAGTTGATGGCTCACTTGATAAGCACAAAGCCAGGCTTGTGGCAAAAGATTTTGCACAGAAGGAAGGGGTCGATTATGAGGAAACTTTTGCCCCCACAGCAAAATGGGCTACCATCCGGACACTCTCTGCCCTAGTAGCTCAGAACGGTTGGAAAGTTCATCAAATGGATGTAAAAATTGCTTTCTTGAATGGAGATCTAAAAGAGAATGTTTTTATGTCCCAACTTGAAGGATTTGTTGTAAAAGGACATGAACATAAAGTATGAAAACTTGTGAAATCCTTGTATGGCCTCAAACAAGCACCGTGAGCCTGGTATGAAAAACTAACTGAGCATCTTCTGAAACTCAATTTCAAACATTATGATCTTGATGATACAACTTTGTTTGTCAAGAAGGTTGGCAAAACAATTGTATATCTTGTGGTATATGTAGATGATCTTTTGATGACAGGGAACAATGAGAGCTACATTGCATCCATAAAGAAGGAATTGAGGAAAGGTTTTGAAATGACTGATTTGGGCTATGTTTATTACTATCTTGGTATTGAAGTAACTCAACATCCGAAGTCCATATTCCTTTCTCAAAAGAAGTACATTGGAGATCTGTTGAACAGGTTTGGCATGATTGAATGCAATCCTCTGACTACTCCAATGGAACAAAACTTAAAGCTCACATCCATTGAAGGAAAAGAATTTGAGGATGCAACAAAGTATAAACAACTTGTAGGAAGTCTCAACTACCTAACTACTACCAGACCAGACATTTCGTTTGCTGTTGGAATCCTCTCCAGGTTTATGCAAAAGCCTTGTGAGGGACATTGGTCTGCTGCAAAAAGAGTTCTAAAGTACTTGAAGGGAACTCAAGACTTTGGAATCAAGTATACATAGGTGGGCGACTTCAGCGTGATTGGATACTCTGATTCAGACTTAGTTGGAGATAAAGAAACTGAGGTATCTATTTCAGGTTATGCTATGAGTCTTGGATCAGGAGCTGTCTCCTAGAGATCACACAAACAATTAGTTCTAGCAGATTCCACAACAGAGGCAGAATATGTGGCAGCAGCTGAGGCAACAAAAGAAATTGTGTGGCTCAGGAAAATTCTTGAAGATTTGCAGGTAAAACAAGTACAATCGACTCCACTCATGATTGATAATACCTCAGCAATAAAGTTGGCCAAGAACCCAAAGTTCCATGATCGAACGAAGCACATCAATACAAAATATCATCTGATTCGACATCATGTTGAGGCCAAAACAATCCATCTTCGTCATTGTTCCACTAATGAACAGATTGCAGACATCTTCACGAAAGTGCTTGGAAGAGAAAAGCTTGAAAGATTTAGAACGATGCTTGGACTCACCAACATCCCTTCAGATTAAGGGGGGGAATGTTGACACCTAATCATAGGGATTGGGTGAACAATTGTAATTAGTGTAAATAAATAATAGAAGAAATGGAGAGTCATCGGGAGATGAACTAAACAGTCACTCCCTCTTGTATATAATAATGAACAACCTGAATGAATAAATCAATTACATTTGAGGAGTTACCTCCTGGTCTGATAGTTTTCATGTAAATTTTGCTCTCTCTTTTGGATTGATTAGAGTTACCTCTTTGGATATAATGATCTTTTATGTTTTTCTCCTCTTATTTAAATTGATCTCTATTTATTTTATTTTATGGATTTTCCTTTTTTCTTCTCCAACCTATGTAGGAGTTGTATTTTTTGAAGCACATGAAGTAAAATCTACATAGTGTAGTGGACCTAAAGTTTTGTAGGAAATAGTTTATTCTTACTTCAATTATTCAATTATTTGTTTATTTTTATTTCTTTAATTAAATGGAACAGATAACATTTACATTATGCAAGAGTTGCAAATTTGAAATTGAGTACAAAGGTTCAATCCCTACCTTCAAGTGAGTTTCCCATGACACAAAAATTGTAGTAATTTTCCAACTAAATTTTTTCCAAAAAATTTAAATATCCAAACATACACTATTTTTATTTTGATTTAGTTTGACTCTTTGTTTTTCTTAGTGAAAATCTTTTTCCTTTTCCCAACTTGTATCCAACCCGCATTTTCTGCAAATTTCGATGAGTCATTCTTCGGCAAGTGTATGTTATTCTTGAAACTTCCTCATTCGCTTGATCTAGCCAAGAAGTTGTATTTTCAACATTATTCCTTGTGGTTTTTGGAGGGGATCTATTTTCCACGAGGGCTCGCTGCTTTTCCATGCTGTGTCCGGAGAATCCTTACTGGTGTCTAAAGGACCTACATTGGCATGCATTTTTTCCTACTCCAATTATTTTTCTGTAGATGCGGTTTCTTTGTCATGTCTGCTTCCTTCTAGTCTTCTAGTTCTTTCTTATCTTGAAGCTCTTCCTCTTTGTATATAGTGATCACCTCAAGTTCCTTCCCACCATTTGAACCTTTGAATTTTTTTCCGGCCTTTGCTATTCTGTGAATGATTAGAGCATTTTTTGATTACATGCCTTGTTTCATAACATGCTCTACATAGAAGTGAAATATTTTCATAGTTGAGCTTTTGGGCGCAAACATAGATTGGAGCTATTAGATTAATCTCCACGGGAAAACCCTTCTTGAAGCCCATCTCCACACAAATTCGGGTCTAAGTGGTCTTATAACGTTTTTCAATTTCAAGACAATGATTATAAAACTTTTCCAATGCATTCCAAATAGAGGATATAGATGGAAGATTCCAAAAATGCAAGGGAAGGTTCAAAAGCCTTACCCATATATGGGTCGTGGAGATTGATGTCGTTAACAAATCAAAAGGGGGAGTCCAAGGCTACATGAAGAGACCAACACTACCCCAAAAGCATAGCCCAGATTCACAGATGGTCTTCTTGTCCTCTATTTTATCAAAAACCACAACAAAAAAACCCTGAGCCATAAGGTAAATGTTTAGTTCATTTGTTAAAAGGGGCTTGAATGTCTCAGAGATCCCTCTGTGCAGATCAATGAATCGCAACTAGTATCCATTAAACTTGCAAATTAAGCGATGCTCTGAAAAATAATTTTCACAACAAAAAACTTCTTCATCCACAGGAACATTGAGGAAAGAAATTTCTTGAACCACTAGAAGACCATAACCAGATTTTAGCATGGAACTGAACAAAACTGAAGAAAAGCTAGCTTGAATGGCAACCATGCCTGCAAAATAAACTGTCTTTTTCGTCGAATTACAAAGATTCACCATTGAACGAACTGTAAAAGAGATCTGCAGAATATTCACACAAGCAAAGCAAAGATTGGTCAGCTAGGAAGAAACCTTAGCCGCCACAAGGGTTTCCAAAGCTCCTTCCATCCTTAACCCTTTTTCTATTCTTACTTCAATTTTGACTCCAAAACATTTAACCAAATTTTGAATAGAAAGGACCCTTAAACCATTTAAATACTTAGTGCTTGCCATTTCCATGTGGAAGTGGCCTCTTAATCTTCCACATATCTAATTATTTTGAATATGTTAATGTCATTCCTTGTACATGCCACTTGGTATGATCCCATCTCTCTTTTATGCCTTTCAATTGTTGATGTTGCAAGGCCTTGTATTTCTAGGGGGATTTCTTCATCACTTGTGTAATCCTTGATTTATCCCCTTTAATTATCCCATGTTTCTTTCCGGTCCAAACTTTTATCTAATAGAGCTTTGATATCCTTGGGTTTGCCATGGGACTTGTTCATCTTAAAGACCATAAAGCCTTGAACCTAGGGTTTGTTTAAAAGTGCCTCATGACATTTGAGAAAAGCTTTTATCTGACCCATTAATATTATTGCACAACATATAATTTTACCAACTTCTGTGAAAATAATTGATACTACACAACATATAATTAAACTTGTTAAAACAATTACTTGTGACATATGATTATGAATGGAAAAAAATGCAACTAAGCATATTGTGCAACTAGCAAACAATAATTACTTAGATCTTTGAGATTTTAGACTTAAAAGGACCATAAAATTCAAGTGAAGTCTCAATTGGAATCGATTAAAAGATTTAGAAAAAATCTGAAAAACTGATTTAAGCTTACCCCTTGACATGTATCAGAGCTTGTGCTGGTTTAACTCTCACGGGAAGGGCCAGAAAGATGTGAGAACCGTGAGAGCTAATGTTTTGTAAATAGATTAGTTTAGTATTTTACTTCTGCGTTTATGTGTGTAGATGTAGAGTTTCTATGTGTTTGTTGCGTAGATATGCAATTCAAGAAAAATTGTTGGTTGTGATTGCGAGATATGAATTAATTATCCTGTAACGAATGTGTGCTAGGACCGTGTTAGGGCAGAAAATCATCAGAAACTAGAGGAAGAGGTCTTTTAGTTTTTAAAAATTTCTATCAGAATATCGGTTTCTATTTCATTTCGTTCTTGAGGTTGTCGTGCCCTAACTTTGCGTCAAGGGCAAGTCACGGAGTGCAGGTGCAGAATCCAGCATCATTCTGGACGACAGTTGATGGGAGAACAAGATCTTTTCTTTCGCAGAATGGTTGAATCTTCGTCTCGTGTCATATTCGATCCCTGAGGGTAAGTGGCGGTGCAAATCTCCAGATCTCCCTTATGAATGGGCTGAGCTCGTCACTTTTCTTTTTTTTTAATGAAAGGCCAACGGATCGGACCTGAGGTGAAATCGACCTGCGCAGCGTGAAACCATTGATCTGGATCTGATAATTTAGGAATCGTCTACTGAGGCCGAGGAACTGCTCCACGGTCAAAAGTGGTCGGGCAAAATAATTTCAAAAAATCTTGTAAAGGCAGTTTTTGAATCGTGTTTTTGATGGTGGAAATGCATTCAGCACCATCAAAAACGTCTAGGACATCTAAATTTTTGAAGTTTAACAACTATAACTTGGATTTACAAAAATCCTTGCCGGATTTTCTCTAAATATAACCAGAATTTCCATAACTTTCCGGGCAATTCCTCGGGCTAGTTAGACGATAATTTATAGGTTCCACAATGAAAATTTATAGAATATGTTTGAGTTTTTTTTGGATAAAGATGAGTGTTTATTGACTATGTTCGAGAATTATATTGGATTTGTGAAATAACTTGGATTTTTTGATTTTAAAGGTTAAAATTTATTAGGGGAATTTTAAGGTTTCAAATTGGCTTTCTAAAAATAAAAATAAAATAATAGTTAAAATAATAAAATAAGCGTTCTGAATTTTAAAAAAAGAAGAAAGAAAACATTTTTTTTTAATTGTATTTCAGCCTATAGGATTAGTCAAATATCAAGTGTAAGGACCCATTGGATGTAAAATGGTACAAAATTACATTCTGCATCAAATGAGTATCCACTCAACATACTTTTAAGTACACTCACATAAATAAATTAAAAATACATGAAAACAACGTGTTCCTTGACATCATCATTTTGAAGCTTATTGGTTATTTTAAAGTTAAATGGTTTTTTTTTTAAAGTTTTGAGGTCCATTTTCAACCTCAAAATTCCCTAATTTTGAAAACCTCCATTAGACTTCAAAACACTTTCAAATATACTTAAATAGCGTTGAAATTAAATCCAAAGAAGAAAGTTGGCTTAGATTAGTTACCTAAATGTATTTATGTCAAATAGAGCTAAAAATGCATTTTGAAGTCCATGAGCAAGCCTTGAGAACTTGTAACTTCATAGGCTCCCAAAATTTTAGCACATTTGTTAACCAAAAGTCTATCAACGAACACTTCAAATATGAAGAGGGTAAATATAACAGAAGAATTTTAATATTGCCTACCTTGAATGAGCGCAAATGTACTTTACAAGTGTGTTCCCAAAATTGTCACTTCACTAATAACAAGGAGACCATGTGATTATGGTCTACTATGCCTGCAATGCCGATTAGATTCACCAATAAAGCACTTGGTGGTAGGGAGTTTAGGTTCATTAACTCCACTTTTGTTCACCATCATAAAAGAAGAGCTTTGAAAGTGCAAACACTTCAATGGTTGGGTTTGAAAAGGAAAGGTTTACATCTAAACACTAATAATAGATAATAGTTAAAGGGAATAAAAAAGATTACAATAAACATTGAAACTTTAAATTTTAAAAACAAAAACCTTTGAAAGTGCAAACATTTCAATGGTTGGGTGTGAAAAGAAAAGGTTTACATTTAAGCACTAATAATAAGTAAAGAAAACCAAGAAGGATTACAATATATTGAAATTTTAAATTTAGAAAATAATAAGGTTCCAAGATTTTGGGTAACATTTGGTTTCAACCATGGCAAAAGTACCTTGTATGGATATGGAAAAATCCCATAACATGCCTACTCTAGGATATGGAGTCAAAGTTCTGAAACTTAAATGCTTTAAGGCTGGAGAAACTTCTATCACTAAAATGCCTTAAAATCCTTAAAACTTTGGGACACAAACAAACTAAGCTTAAGAGTGAATGGATACAAAATTAAATACCTACCTACTGTACACCATTGCATCACTACAAAAAAATCTTGTGTTCTAACGTAATCAAGTACGAAGCATATTAACACAATAGAATTCCATGGTTGGTTTGGTTGTAAGACAAAACATTGGCATTGTGAATTGTGAAGTATAACAAGACTACTATTCACCTTGCACTCATGAATAATTGATTGGGGATAAAACCTCATCAAAGTTTGCACAAAACTTTTTCCATCTGAATATGCACAGAATTATAATAAAACCCCAGACATTGACTATTGTCAATTTGAGAAACCAATGCAAAATTTAAAAGTGACAGAATATCTTTCACCAAGACATCTTGATGTTTTTGCTACTTGTGAAGGATTGCTTACATCTTTCTCTAATTGTTGTTAATATGCATGCATTGTTGAGTGATCACTAGAAGGTAGTATTATGACTTATCAATTACCATAGATGTTCATTCCAATACACATTTTATAGGATGTAGAAAGACTAGCTAATTGTTTTTCATGGGAAGTTTTGGGAATTCCTCCATTGCACATAGAATTTTAGGAATCAATGATGGATTTGAAGCAAGAGAACAAGGTTCATAATGGTTTTTCTCAGAGGAATTGACATTTATATCTAGATCTTGCAAATGAGATTTAACATCATACTCTTCCTTGACATGCATGTATAATGCTCCCTTTAGTGCATCATTTTTCCTAGCCTTTGGGGATGTAATGTCATACACTAGTCACTTACCATATTTTACAATGCATTCCTTCAAAGAAACTTATCCAGTGGATTCCATTTATCATTTAACCATTTAGAGTGGTTTGGAACCCCTTCATGGTCACTTTCAACCTCCATGTATTAATTATTAGATTATCGTTTTGGTTCCTTTCCCCATGAGATCCCAATACTTCCACTACACCACTTGAGTGGTCAACTGGAGTAATTATCACAATAAGAATTCTTCTGGTAATCATGATACACCCATAAAGTCAAAATAAGAGACTATTATTTGTGCATGAAAGAGCCACAGATAGAAGGGAGATGAAAGGTTCGAGACACCTCCATACTCAATAATGGTCTTGTGCCACCCATACCACAACTAAGGAATTCACACTTGGAATCTTGATACTTAATCCATTTATGATATATTGGGTCACCCCACTCACTATTGTCCCATGTTTATGCAATTTTTCTAGTTTATTACCCTACCTCTTATTCCCTCTCTGCCATTGGCCCAATGTTGCATGAAGCAGGGACGAAGCAAGGATGTTTTTTGGAAGTGAAGCAGTAGAAGCATGATTTTCCAAAAATCTTCAAAAGCGAAGTATATATATATATATATTGCATTTATATCAAAAAAACTTCTAGATCTAGTGTTGTATGAATTAGGGATGAAGTGGGGATGGTTTTTGGAAGTGAAGCATTATAAGCATGATTTTCCAAAAATCCTCGGAAGAGAAGTGCCCACACACACACATATAATTTTGCATTTATGTTAAAAAAACATCTAGAATACCAAATTAGTTGTAGAATATATGAGAAGATGCATATTTGTACATAAATCAAGATATATATAACATTCATAGTACATCGATGATTAATTATTTGAGCATCAACCATCTAGATTCTAGCACTTACAAATAAACATCAGTTTTTTGTGCATATCACAAATCGTAGAAAGTAGAAAGTATCAAAATTTTCAGCATATAACAGAAAGCATATAAAACATTCGAATAACTTATCTAGCTATTTAGAAAATGTCAACATAATTAAATAATATTGTTTACAAAATAAGTCACTTTTCCACCACTGAACTAGGAAGACCGAAATGTTCAAATTCACAACACTTAAAAAGTCTAAGACTCTAATCTATCATCCATATGCTATGACAAAAAAAGTAGTGAACTATTAATCTATACTAATCTCTCCTCCTTACATCACCATGACCATTGTACGCCTCCATGTGGTGGTAGTGAAGAAGATGGTGGTCGTGAAATTGAAGATGAAGCCCCTGTTCTTGCTATTGAAGACACGAACATGGGCGACCATGACGTTGGATGGGGGTGGAATCTCAACACGATCATTATCATCCTAGATAAGAGCATCTTCAAATTTCTCTAAATACAACACTCCATCCTCCAAATTGTCCTCCTCTGGATTTTTGTCCCAAAGCTTAAAGTATTTTTTTTTCCTTGTCACAATAATGGGACAACAATTGCAAGTTGTAATGAACATAAACCAAGCTCTTTTCCTGATTTACATTTAAATTGATTCTTTTGACATTGTGGATAAAACTATCATGTGATCCAATACCTCTTTGCAGAAGAAGTTTTCACCACCTGTGATAACACTCGTATTTCCAAATATCGTATATATGGAGTAGCACCGTCATGCATGTTCCACTACTTGAGAGAAGACAAATTCCCTCGATCTCTAACTGCATGATTGGTCCCAAGTGCACTAGTGGCAAAGATATAGTGGCTAAACTGTTTCCATATGGTGTCACACTCCTCCTCATTAGGGACTAATTTATGTAATGCTTTCTTACAACCAACCAAAACCTCTGGATCTTGGTGTAGTTTTCTCTTGGTCTCCCCACTAGGTGCTGGTGTTGAAAGCCATGATACATAGTATTTAGGTGTAAGAACATAGTCTAAGGCATGCAATGGAATGTTTAGTATTTCCCATCATTTTTCGACCTCTACATGAATATAATTGTACAATTTGATATCTCTTGGATGTAAAGCCCATAAAAGCGATAATGCCCTAATTTATCATTCTTACATAATTGAACAGTTAAATTTACAAGACAAGTAGATATTCTTTGAAATTTGACAAATCATCAATAAATACTTGTCAATTTTATTTGGAGTGTTCCTAAAGTCGAACTTCTGTCTGACGATGTTTCTAGTGGATGCTGTTCCCGCTTTCGTTATCAAAATGACCAAAACCTCCTACCCAAACTGGGCACGACCTCGGTACCCAGTTTCAAAGTACTTCACAAATGAGGTACTCTGCCTTCATGCCCAAAAACTCAAGAATAATTGAGGCTTCTCTCAATTTGTAGCTTTCTCAGTGATTTCCTCTTTCTTGCACTACATGCACTTCGTTCCCTCAGTCCAATTTTTTTTCCTGTCTCAATAGTACTCCCTTCCTTTTATTTCCACAGTCCACTATTTTTCTTCCTCCTTGTTACGTGGAGCCTTGCATGCTATAGATTTGATCAAATATTTTTATCCATATTTGATTTCTGATTCTGCCTTTTATAATTTTTAATTGAGCCGGTTCATCCTTTTAGAGGATAGATTTTATATATGTAGTTTTTTATAATTTTTATTAATATTAACTTCAAATATTAAATTAAATTAATTTAATCTATAATTTTAATTAAATTATTTTATTATTTTATTTATTTAAACAATTGTAACAAATTTATATTTTCCTTTTATTAAGGATTTATCATTTGTATATGTAAGGGTGGCATACCTACTAAATAACCAACTTAATATATTTTCATTATATTTTGATAAGTTAGAATTTACTTTGATGATTGATTTATTAACTTAAGTTTAGATATTTTTCCATATTAGTTGGTATGTATACTATTGCAATACATGCAGGTCATGCATATGTAGCTACCATATGGATGTCCCGTATGTATGCTAATGTTCTCATTCTGTTTGTACTTGTAGGAGGGCCTTTACATTGGATCAAAAATGTCTTTAATCTACCCCAACATGCTATGCATATGCTCACACACCTTTGCAATTATTGGCCAATATGAATATGAAAACTTGATCATGTAATAATTTGACTTGGTGATTTGCAAAGCATATTTAACCTGTGACTAGAAGTAACTTTCCAGAACTATGTCCTACATTCGCACCATCTCTATCAATTCTCATCTCATCCCATGAATCACACGTCAACATAGCACTTAAAAACTTCTCTCACCTTCAATAGGCACCTAAAGGTGAGGTAATAACTTTCATATCTAGTTCTTGAAAGCTTAAGTGGATGCAACTTGGAGTAAGTGCGATAAAATTTGTTGACCATGTATGCCTCGTGATATATTTAATGAGTTGCTTCCCTCTCTTCTATAGCTGGTTAATCCATCCACATTCTTTACGCTTCACAATATCATACATCAAAAGTATCAATGTGTGCACCAATCACTTGAACCAAAATATGTGTCGATGAGTTTGCGCAATGAATTTTCCCTCTCCCTTACAATTTGCTACATTATCAATGATCACTTGAATCACATTATTAAGACCAACATCATTAATTATTTTCAATAGGATATCTACAATGTTTTGAGAAGATGCAGTGATGGAGGAGGAGTCATGACTTGTCAGAAACACTACACTACTGGAACAAAACCAAGAACATTGATCAAATGTTGGTTTCTAACATTTTTCCTACCATATAATATGATACGCCACAGTCCGCCCACTTATCTATAAATTGTGTCAAAGTTTTATGAATCTTTGCTTTTTCTTTATCTATTAACAAAGTTCTAGCTTTCTCATAATTTGGGCTATTATATCCTTTTGGGGCTTCATTTATGGTATTAACAAAATTATGCTAGTAGGTAGAGTGAAGCACATTGAATGCTATATTGCAAGCACAAATAAACCTAACCACTTTTGCATGCACACAATCCCTCCCACCAATATTAAGGAAATATGCTATTGTTCTTTTAGACTTAGAGGTTCTAGAAGTACCAAGAGGAGATTAAGTGTGGACACCAAATCTAGAAGTTGCACTTACATCAAACTGAAGTTTTTTTTCTTACTTTGTCTTTTTTGTGAAACCTCCTCTATTTTGATGTATTTTTTCCTTTGTTCCATTGATACCTATCCCTATGGCATCCTTGTTTTCACAATTGTCCATTACCCCACATAGATGCCTCCTCACACATGTATATGAACCACTATAATATTTTACACGATGACAATCATGAGGGCATGTAAATTTGAAGGTTCCACCACCTCTCCCCCCCTCAAGTTTTGTCACAAATTTCCACAACAATGTTAATGTAGTTTTCCCCTCTTGAATTTCAATGCCCTCTTCATCCCCTTCCCCTTAAAATCCTTCCTCCTCATCATGCATTGAGTCACTATGATTGTGACCACTATCCTCTTCTTCCATTTCTTCCCTTCAATGCCCACCCCATCAACACCACGAAAATAAAAAATAGAATGATAATCCAAAATAAAACCATTTTATATGCACAACTTGCAGTACAATGAGGAAGAAGAAATAATAGGAAAGTGTCAGAGAGGAGGAGAAAAACACAAACAAGAATGACAAGAAAATGAGGAGTTGGGGTTTGCGCTTACCTCTTTAGCCTTGATAATCAGAGGTAGATGGAAACCATTCTTCACCCCTCCAAACTCCTTCGCCTTCACTCCTCGAAGATCTCCTTCTCTCTCTCCTCCAACCTCTCACAAATTTAATCTCAAAATCTTGCAATCTCCTCTCCTCTCCAAGGTCTCTTCTCCTTTGTTCTACAAGCTCAAGATAAAGACACAAGAATGAGGAAAAGAGAGGGGAAGAGGCCTTTTAAACTTATCCCCCTTTGCCTAAAATCACCCTTAACTCACCTCACACCCCACTTAAACCACAATTGAGTAAAATAGAAGAATAGAAAAGCCCCCCTTGTGGAACCTTGTGTCATCCATCTATAACTATGTGAGAAGCATTCCAAAATCGTGCTAGAAATACGATTTGGCTTTCATTATGAAATACAGTTCACATAGCTTTCATTATGATGAAGATATCCTATGGACCATCACTAATGTTAATGTTCCTTGAGATGATTTATATCATTGACTATATTACATTCCAAGGAGAATCCTTGTTAGATCAAAGAAGTACATTATGGAGGCCAAAGGTTTTATTCCCCATGGACAATTCATTTAATTCAAACACCCAATTTCTACCAATGGAGTGTTTGAGGTGAATATCACCAACATTTCCAACCATTGTAGACATTTATTTTAAGCTCCAAATAAAGCCCTAGACATTGAATTATTACATTTCTAATGTCCTATTGGTAGGTTGGATAGAATCATTCATTATAGTTTTACTCTTTCATTGTACCCTTGGTCACAACACACACACACACAGTGTTTGAGGTGAATAACACCAACATTTCCAACCATTGTAGACATTTATTTTAAGCTCCAAATAAAGCCCTAGACATTGAATTATTACATTTCTAATTTCCTATTGGTAGGCTGGATAGAATCATTCATTATAGTTTTACTCTTTCACTGTACCCTTGGTCACAACACCAACACACACACACACACACACACACACACACACACACACACACACACACACACACACACACACACACACACCAAGGATACATATTTTTAGGATCATCTTATTTGTGTACATGGGTTCTATTGCAAAAGGATATTGCCCCCTCGAAAAGGATTTATATTCATTATTATTTATTTCTCAAGGTGTGGATATACTTCTATATCTCTTTCTATACTGATTTGATGACTTGGAGCATACTATTTGATATTATTGTTCTTTCACTGGCACAAAGTAGGAGAATTTTTTGGTAGGTTGGATAGAATCATTCATTATAGTTTTACTCTTTCATTGTACCCTTGGTCACAACACCAACACACACACACACACACACACACACACACACACACACACACACACACACACACACACCAAGGAGACATATTTTTAGGATCATCTTATTTGTGTACACACACACACCAAGGAGACATATTTTTAGGATCATCTTATTTGTGTACATGGGTTCTATTGTAAAAGGATATTG
Organism: Pinus tabuliformis; assembly: GCA_031772625.1. Taxonomy (NCBI): domain Eukaryota; kingdom Viridiplantae; phylum Streptophyta; class Pinopsida; order Pinales; family Pinaceae; genus Pinus; species Pinus tabuliformis. Next base: position 651,333,429 of record CM062815.1, on the reverse strand, counting down.
CCCCCTCGAAAAGGATTTATATTCATTATTATTTATTTCTCAAGGTGTGTATATACTTCTATATCTCTTTCTATACTGATTTGATGACTTGGAGCATACTAATTGATATTATTGTTCTTTCACTGGCACGAAGTAGGAGAATTTTTGGGCACAATGTAGGATACTTCTTTCTAAAGCATACCATACTAGGGTTCTCTCCTTCAATCGAGACATCACAATTTTTACTATAAATTTTTTGATGAGACATTTTAGAGAATGGAGTTTTGTGAACATTGTGGAAAAAGAGAAAAATATATTTGGTTCAGACTTTGGTTTGTTACACATTCCAAGATATAACTTATGAAGGCTAGGGCTTATGACTAGTCTTGAAATCAATTTTAAAATAGTAGTTCTCAAATTTTTGTTATAACCTTTTCTTTGTGAATTTTTAGACAACAAGATTTTAGGAATTCTACAAAGAACTAGCAATGTACACTTGGTCAACATTTTAGGCTTTGTTTCATTATACCTTCTAAGATATATCTTATGTAAAGGTTTGTGACTAGTCCTCAAATTAGCTTCAAATGAGCCATTTTAGAAATTTCAGTATAAATTTTATTCTATAAGGTTTTAGACTATTAAAGTTTTAGAAGAATTAGGAGACATATTGAAATACTTGTGGTAAAAATTTCAGCTTTTATTTCAACACCATTTTGGAGATACAAGTAGTGTAAGTTATGGTTTTTATTATCCCTAGAAAAGAGTTTTAAATTGGAGTTTGAGGGAATTTAAACAATCATATATTATTTTATAAAGATCCAAATTGAGTGTTGCATTGGAATGAATACAATCCATAGTATCTCAAGTAAAAATTTTAGAGGCATATATAAAAAATTGGATACATAACATTTAATACAAGTTCTCTCTATAATAAAATACACCAATTAGCTAGTTTTTGGAAGAATACCATAACTTTGTTTTGGTACACCAATTTTTTTTTTTCCAGACCTATTGCATTGTAGTGAAGACATATAAATTACTACAAGAGAAAGTGTAGGCTTGGAAAGAGGAAATATTAGCCAAAAGTGTAGAAATTAATGCATAGATTCAAAATACTGATGAAATTTAATAAATCACAAAATTTATAGCTACTCTACTAACCCGTGGAAGTTAATTCACCATCTAAAACACAAATCATAGAAATGCGAAAGGAAACATCACACATGCACCAAGATTTATCTAGGGAAAACAACTGCTGCAAACCCCTTACTATCTATATTGCCTTAATCAGAGAATAGAAATGAAATACATATGCTTGCTTAAGATTGAGCACACCCTGCAAGTGTATAGTCTATCCCTCTGTGTGACTAGCTGACTCAAGATAACACCTGCCAAATTTTCAAGCCCTCCAAGCTCCATTTTCCTTGCACTGTTCCTATAGGGAATTGGCCCCTATTATTTAGAAATTTCCCACTATTGAATTGCATAATTCCCTTAGGTCCTTCTTCTAACTACAAGTACCATATGCATACATTGGAATATGCTACAACTGATAGTACATTGCCTTGGAATCTCCATCTCAACTAGGTAAATCGAATTCTATGCATGCAACAATTATTTTGGGCTGATTGACCAGTTAATTGGTTGATCACTGAGTCTAGTTGAAGTTCCATTTCCACAACTTGAACTCCACTAGTTCTTCTGACAATTAGAACTATTTAAACTGACAATAACTCAAATTAACTAAAATAGATTGCTACAAATTAGCAATCAAGCATACTGAACTGAACTAAAGTTTCCCCAACTCAAATAGCAATTGTGTTAACTAAGTGACCAGTGCCATGTCACCTCAGTTAACTATCTCCAAGATTTCTACTGAAATAGAAATTCGAATTTTCTCTAGTTTGACCAAGGCAAAGTCAAACTAAGATTTTATAGATGCATTTTCAACACTCCCTCTCAGCGAGAAAAGGATTATCAGCCAACCCTATCTCGCACCCGTTGAACTCGAACTTCCCTCTTGACAAGGCCTTTGTCAAAATATCAACATCTTGTTCCTCTATCGGAATGTACTTCAACAACATAATCCACCTCTGCACACAATCCCGTAGATTTTGATACTAGATATCAATATGCTTGGATCGATGGTGAAAAATAGGATTTTCAGAGAGTTTTATACAACTCTAATTAGCACAGTAAGTCACAGTTGGATCCATCATCTGACCAAACATGCCAACACATATCTTTCTCATCTAGATCACCTCCCATGTTGCTTGACTTGCAACCATGTATTCTACTTCTTTCGAGCTGAGTGCCACATAGATTTACTTCCTGCTATACCAAGAAACCGTTGTGCATCGAACACTGAAAATTCCACCTGATGTACTCTTCCAGTCTAATGGACTTCATGCCCAATATCCATATGTTAAGCCATTCAATTTCACTCCCTCTGTCCGTCTGTACCATAGTCCAAATTGGGTAGTGCCTCTGAGGTACCATAGAACATGCTTAGCTTCCCTCCAAAATATTTTGGTTGGCCTAACCATAGCTTGGCTCAGCTAGTTAACTACAAAGCACATGTTTGGTTGTGTGTTCACAAGATACATGAGTGAACCCACCAACTGTTGGTAAATAGTCACATCCACTTCCTCATCTGAAGTGACTTCCTCTTTCCTCCAGTTGGTCATTAGAGGAGTATCCATGGGTTTGCACCTGTCCATGCAGAACCTCTGAAGTATATCGTTGGAATGCTTTCCCTGAGAGACAAATAGTTCCCCATCACCCTGCGATACTTCCAATATGAGGAAGTAGTGCATGCAGCCCATGTCCTTCATCTCAAACTCTCTTGCAAGGTCCTCCTTTCAAGATCTGATCAGTTTCTCATCTCTAGTCAAAATCAAATCATCAACATATAAAACAATAATAAACAATTTACCTTATACCAAAATATGATAGAGGTTTGCATCTGATTCACTTTTGGTGAAGCCTAAATCGGTGAGATAGCTATCGATCCTAGTGTACCAAGCACGAGGTGATTTCTTGAGACCATACAACGCTCGCTTGAGTCTACACACATGAGACTCCCGATCAAAAGTCTCAAAGCCTTCTAGTTGCTCGATATACACCTCCTAAATAACTCCATTGAGGAATGCTATTTTCATATCCATCTGGTAGATCTTCCATCCCATTTGTGTAGCCAGAGCAAGGATTGCTATGATGGATGAGTACCTTACTACAGGAGAAAAGGTCTCCTTATGTTCAATCCCGTCAACCTGAGAGTACCTCTTGGCCACAAATATGGACTTGTAATTTTCTATGCTTCTGTCTTGTACCTAATTCACCTTGAAGATCCATCTTGAATCCACAAATGATTTGTTTGCTAGTCTTGGGACCACTTCCCAAACAATATTATTTATAATGTATTTGTACTCCTCCACCATTGCATCAACCCATACTGGTTTCTCTACTGCTTCCTCAAAAGAGGATGGCTTAGTCTCTACTAGCTTAGTCATTAGAGCCATGTAGCCAGTGTACCGATCTGTGACCTTATTTTCCTGTGCTGATTTAAAGGAGCACCCACATTCTCCCTCACATCCTACACAAGTCTCTCAACTTCCCTAGTTCTTTTGCTGCCTTCTCTGGATGGTTTTACTTGAGTGGTTGTCTTCACTCTCTACTCCTCAACTTGTGGCTGCTCCAAAACATCCTAAGGCTCCTCCTTTGGAGCTAAAAGCTCATCCTATGGTGGGATTTGAATCTCCCCCTTAAGAGAGCACCACATGGATTTGTATTCATCATATTTTACATCCCTTCGCACAACTATCATTCCGAGGGATGGAAAATACACACGATAGTTGTGGAGAGTTTCAGTGTAACCCAAAAATACCCACAACTCTGATGTTAGCTCTAGCTTCTTCCTTGATTCTTTGGTGACATGGTAGTAGACAGAGGCTCAAAATATCATGAATTGTGACACATCCAACTTCCTCCCTAAGAAAGCCTCCTCTGGTGTGATCAGGCCAAGAATGTAATGAGGACTCCTGTTTTTCAAATATACCATTGTGTTGCATGCTTCAATCCAAAAGTGCAGAGGTATACTTTAGTCATGAAACATTGCCCGTGCTACTCCCACAATGCCACGATTCTTCCTCTCAGCCACCCCATTCTGCTGTGGGTTGTGGGGTGCTGTCAGATCTTATTGAATGCCTTCTTTTGCATAGAAATTTTTAAACTCATTCAACATGTACTCACCTCCATTATCACTCCTGAGAGCCTTCACTTTCTTTCTCGTTTCTTTCTCCACCAGTGCCTTGAACTCTAAGAACTTGGAGAAAGTCTCATCCTTCTTCTGCATGAAGAAGATCCAACACTTCCGCGAGAAGTCATCAATAAATATGACAAAATACTTGTGCCTGGAGGTGGAGGATGTCAAGAAAGGTCCACAAACATTAGAGTGAATCCTTTCAAGGATTGCATGTATTCTACTCTCCCGATCATGGAAAGTGGATTTTGTGTACTTCCCCAAGGTACACCCTTTGTATGTATATTGCTTCTCTAGTGCTTCTCTGGGGAGGCCTATGGCTATCTGCTGCATGATATTCAAAGTTCCTTGATGCAAATGGCCAAGTCTTCTATGCCAAATTTCACCAACATCACGACTCTGCACCTTCTCTGCCTTTGTGCTAAATGCAACACAATCCTCCACATATAGCTTGTAGAGGTTCTTCACACAAAACCTAATCTGCTTCACCTTTCTCGTGGCTGTGTCTTAGGAATGCCTTCCCTTTGCTGACTCATCACATCATAACCATGGTCTTCCAAAACTGCAATGAAGACAAGATTCTTCTTTATACCTAGAAAAAACATCACATCCTTGAGTTTGAGAGGGGAGCCCGACTTCCTCTGAACATGACTGTACCAATCCAAATTGCGCTATACCTTTCATCATCTTCCAACTCGATGTGTATATGGAGATCCTTCTCCAAATCATTGAAAAAATATTTATTCCCCATCATATGGAATGAGGCACCACTGTCCAGGTACCACATGCTTCCGATCATTGTGCTTTCCATGCATGCAATTAGATTAAAATCAAGCTCTAACTATGAAGCCAGAGTTTCACTCACTACTCCTCCTGAGGTCTTCTTTCTTATGTTCTTGTGTGGACACTTCATGGAATAGTGCCGAAATTCATGATAGTGAAAGCACTTGATTTTGGACAAGTATTTCTTCTTGCCCCCTTGATTATATTTTTCTTTGGATTGGGATTTATTCCCTTTCCCTTCCTTTTCCTTTCCATCTAAGGCATAATTTTCCTCATCCCCGCCCTTGGATGAAGTCCCATCTTCGGTATTCTGCCTTATTTCCTCCTGTACCAAATCGAACCATAGGAGTTCCCAATTTGGTAGTTTCTCCCTCCCATTTACCGAATCTTGGTCGCTGTGCCAGCTCTTGAGAAGACCTAGAAGGGATAAGATCACCAAATAATCCTTTGCTATAGTAACACCAACTTGACCAATTTCATCATCACATTTTGTGAACCTACTAAGGTACTATGGAGTGGTCTCGTTCCTCTGCATCTTGATATTTCAATTTTTTTTCTTAGAGTGCCATATTCCTGTGGTCACTACTATTTTGGAACAAATCTGTCAATGCTTTCCACATTGCATACAAAGTCTCTTTCCCATGGATATTTGAGACAATATGGTATCATACTCCCTCTAATATGATTCTCCTCACCTTGTCTACCCATTTTGCTAGATCCTTAACATCAGATGCTGCTGGTTTCGAAATATCTTTATCAATTAATTCCTCCATCCCATTGTCCTCCAGTACTACCTCCATGTGGTCCTTCCATGCAACATAATTTGAGCTTCCCTCAAGGGCATATTCAAGCCTTAGTCCATTTAAACCCATCTTCTTAGTCCTGAAGAAAACCTGCAACACAGATCTTGAAATTCAGACCTCTTGCAATGATAACTTTGAAATCTCTGCTCTACTGTGATTCCAACTCCGATACCATGTAGAAATTAATGTGTAGATTCATAATTTCTCATGAAATTTACTAAATCACAAGACTTGAATCTACTCTATTGATTTGTGGAAGTTAATTCACCATCTAGAACACAAATCATATACATGCAAAAGGAAACATCACACATGCACACATATTTATCTAGGGGAAAACAACTACCCAAAACCCCTTACCATCTATATTGCAGCGATAAGAGAATAGAGATGAAATACATATGCTTGCTCAATCTTGAGCACACCCTACAAGTGTATAGTCTATCCCTCTGTCTGACTGACTGACTCTGGCCAACACTTAGCCAATTTTCAAGCCCTCCAAACTCCTATTTCCTTGCGCCATTTCTCTACGAAATTGGACCCTCTTATTTATGAATTCCTCACTATTGAATTTAGAAATTCCCTTAGGTCCTTCCTTTGATTGCATGCATCACCTGTACATATTGGGATATGCTATAACTGATAATACATTGCCTTGGAATATCCATCTCAACTGGGTAACTTGAATTCTCTACATGCAACAATGATTTTGGACTGATTGATCGGTTAACTGGTTGATCACTAAGTGTGGTTGAAGTTCCACTTCCACAACTTGACCTCCACTAGTTCTTCTAACAATTAGAACTATTTAAACTCACAATAACTCAAATCAAGTGAAATAGATTGCTAAAAATTAGCAATCAAACATACTGAACTGAACTCAAGCTTCCCCAACTCGAATTAACTGAGTTAACTGAGTGACAAGTGCCATGCCACCTCAGTTAACTACCTTGAAGATTTATGCTGAAATAGAAATTAAAATATTCTCTTGTTTGACGAAGACAAAATCAAACTAAGATTTTCTTGTTGCATTTTCAATAAAAAGGATAGTGCTAAAATTAGGGTTTTAAAGGTATATAACTTAAGATTGACATAACTTTTGATTGGAAGATCAATTTTTGGGTGAATGAAAATTGTTTTAAAGAAGAGTATTATTATAATTTTCTCATATGGAAAAGGGTTCTACAAGATATACTATTCATAAGAACTCAAACATGAAATTCAAAGAAAGTGAAGACCCAGAATACATGTTCTAAAGAACCAAGTTGGTGAAATGAGTCATGTTATGCTAAAATAAGTGGATTTAACATGTTCTTGGGAAGTCCATAAAGAGAAAATGGAATTTATCATACCCCCTACTATCCCTAGCCCATACTAAGGGTATAAGGAGGCAATTACTGTGATGGCCCGAAATCCAAGAACCTGTTATGGAAATGGGGTCTAAATTTTTCGATCTTTTTCAACTTCCTCAAAACTTAAAACATATGATATCTTTGTGTTTGTCTTGTCAAGATGTTTTCAATGATATACAATTTTCCTCAATATGAATATCAAATCATACGATATGGCCAATCAAATTCTAGCCTATCAGGTCTCGCTTGACTTGCCATGTGGTGCCCATGCGGATACCCTAGTCACATGCCATGTCACCCCCACATGGCAGCTTAACCATTCATAATCAATGTCATGAAAGTTTCAACAACCATAAGAGCGCACACACACAGACAGATATATATATATATATATATATATATATATATATATATATATATATATATATATGTATATAACTTATACGCCATGTGTGCACTATTTTTCCACCTCATCCGAGCGATAAGATCCTAATGGGATTGCACCACACACCATAATAAATCACTGGGGATGAGGCACCAAGGTGATGTCAGTGACTTTTATTGCTGGGGTGACGTCACCCTCCACGTGGCTCCACTTTAAGTGTTCCACATGTCACTTTTCTACAGGCCACATGGCCCCATAAAAACCCCAAATCTGATTGACATGTGTCTTACTCCCAGGTTGCCACATCAAACTATAGCCATGTCACCTACCATGTTGGTCATGGGTCCCACTAGTCCTTCGCTATTGGGTAAAGTTGAATTTCATGTTATAAAAATTATACGGGTCCTCTTCCTCGATACATCAAATGCTTATTCATCTACCCTACTGTGCCATGTCATCCCGATGCTTAAACCTTGGTATTTCTGTCCCTGCCTCCCTTTAAAACCTCCAAGGAAATTTTCTTCTGGGTCCATCCAACCGTGGGAAGCACATACACCAATTCAATGACCAAGATCAGATGGGAGGTCCCCATGATGCTATATTGTCTCGACAATCATATCTCGATGGGATTTTCCTAGCCTCCATTCGAATTCTCTAGGGTAATTCCTCCGAGATGGAAAAATTCCCGTTGCTTGATGGATTTTTTACCTATCCATTAATGAGACCTCCTCAACACTTAGTGTTGGAAATACTGGGAGGGGGGGTGAATCAATATTTCTTTTCAATTGTTACTTTTACCAGTTAGATCACTTATATTTAGAACAAAAAATGAACAATAGGAATAAATTCTTTTATTAATATAATCTTTACAATGAATTAAGTACAATGTATATAGGGCTCCAACCCTAGATAAAGACACTGATCTACAAACTCCCAGGCTCCAACCTGTTGCCAAGCACCAACTTAGACTTCCAAGGCTCCAACCTTGTCAATTATGAGGCACTATCCTCAAGGGCTCCAACCCTATATCTCGTACAGGCTCTGACCTGGTTTCTTGAGGACTCCGATCCTCTATGGCTCCATCCCTATCTTATCCAAGGCACAAACCTTGAGTTTGGGAGCACCAAATCCAAAGACACCAATCTTATATTTTCCAATAACCAACTTGGACTTTCCAAGGCACCAACCTTGTCAATTATGAGGCACCAACCCCAAGGGTTCCAACCCTACAACTTCACTTTGTCAAGGTATGTTTGGTTGTACTTCACGACTCCCCAAGTCTTCTTCAATGAGCCCTGTCTATCTTCAAAAATGCTTCCCCCAAATCACTTCATTAATAACAACCTTGTCTTCTCAGAAGGTGTCACCACTGTTCTTCATATTACCCAAGCAAAGATCTCCAAAGTCACCTCATGATGGATTCAATGCATCATGGTCTCCAAGGGTGTCTCAAGATCAACTTCTACAAGTGTCTTTAGATGTCTTCAATAATGCCTCAAAGGTGTCTTCAATAAATTGCTCAAGTTCTGCACTAGGTCTTCCAAACAACTCCAAGATAACTTCAACAAATTTCTTCAAGTTACTTCTGCTCCAAGGATCTTCAAGCTGCTCAAAGGTGTCTACAACATTGCTCCAAAATGTATTTAATGGTTCTACAAGGAGACTTCAAGAATGCTGCTCAAGATGAAACAAGATATAGGCTCCAAAGATGTCTTCACAAGACACCCTTCAATAGTACTTCAAGATGTTTTCCAAGATTAACTCCAATAGTGCTTTTCAAGGTTGCCCTTAATAGACAAAGATGCTTTGGTCTATATTAGCTTATAGAGTGAGGTATTTACTTCAAAGGTCTATAAATGATGCCCATTAGCTGTTATGCCTCTATCCTCCAAACAGGTCTAAATAATGTGTTATAAGCTTACCAATCCAATAAATCTGAATCAACAAATTCAAGGTGAGTGATGATTGTTCAAAGCAATGTGACTATCCACCAACTGCTCTCTAAAGTTTGTTGCAAAATGCTTCAAGTCTGCTTCTAAATGCCTTTTATCATGCTCCAAAACATTACTTCAAGGCCCTTCAATATCTTCTCCAAGTCCGCTATATGGATGACAAGTCTGTAACTTGGTGCCAAAAATTCGAGCTCCAAAAGACTGAAATTCTATGGTGTAAGAGCTGCAGTAGGACACTATTCAGCCTTCCGAGCTTCTACAAGATTATGGAGACCATGATCTGAGCTGTCCATAGTCCTAAACAAAAAATCCGAGTTGTAAGGTAAATGAGAATAGGTTCGAAGTAATTCTATCTGCTATTCCTTTACACAACGAGCTTATCGCAACAATATTCCTCCTCGGCCTCCTTAAATTTTCCCAAACAGTAGCCTACTAAGTCCTCTCGGCCTCCTTGATGTTATGTATATTTTCTCTGAAATGATCACCAAAAAATTGATAAGAATGAAGTGTTTAACATCATATTTATACACCAATTCGCTCACCAAACCGAATAGACATGTCTCTTAAGGGCAGGCTGACATGGGAGAGAAGCTCAGGTCGGCTTACTGACCAGAATTACATCATTAACTTGTAAAATCAATAACTTTGAAACCTCTTGGAGTTTCGGGATGAGTAATAGCTCGTTGGAAAGGAAAAATTATGCTCTTCAAGACGGTGTAGGTTTCATTAAGGAATTTTGCATCTAAGGTAGCAAAAATTATTTTTTAATGTGACTGATTATTTCTGAGTGCAAAAATGGAGGTAAAGTAGAATGCCTTTGAGTGTAAGGCTTCTTCATGGTTTTATTTCTTCGTTGATTGTCTTCATAATCATGTCACCAACTTGTGCTTTCTTCTTAAGTTCCTCATTTTCATTTTTCAAATTGTTAATCTCTTCTATGGAAGCCATAAGTTTAGTGAGGAGATCTTCTTCAAAATATTCTTCATTCTCTTCATCTTCTAGGTCTTCTTTAGCCTTGATATTATCACTCTTATCTTCACCTTCCTTGATGGGCTCTGGATTTCCTTCTTGTTTTTCATCATTTTCTTGAGTAGAGACTATTGTCAACGCTCCTTTTGAGTGAATATCATGAAGTTTATCCCATATGCCTTTTGCTGACGAACATTTTTCAAAATTGGCCTTCATAGAATCAGGTAGCCCATTCAGGATTGCTTTCATTGCTCTTGTATTATGTTCCTTGGATTCTCCATCCATCATGCTATCAACAATCACCGATTTCTAGACTTCAATGCCTTGATTATTTAAGAAATTCCTCATTCTTGCCTCCCATATATCAAAGTTTCCATTAAACAATGGAGCCTTCACAAATTGATTGAATTCAATTTCGGTGGTTGAAAGAGACACATCTTTAGGAGGATTGGAGGCTTTCTTCCTTGGCTTTGCCATTTGTGTTCTAATGATCAACCTTCAAGCTGTTAGGCTTTGAGTGAAGGTACTGGCTCTGATACCAATTGTTGGAAATACTAAGAGGGGGGGTGAATCAATATTTCTTTTCAATTGTTACTTTTATGAGTTAGATCACTTATAGATAGAACACAAAATGAACAATAGGAATAAATGATTTTATTAATATGATATTTACAATGAATCAAGTACAATGTATATAGGGATCCAACCCTAGATGAAGACACCGATCTTCAAACTCCTAGGCTCCAACCTGTTGCCAAGCATCAACTTGGACATCCAAGGCTCCAACCTTTTCAATTCTGAGGCACTATCCTCAATGGCTCCAACCCTATATCTCGTACAGGCTCTGACCTGGTTTCTTGAGGACTCTGATTCACTAGGGCTCCATCCCTATCTTATCCAATGCACCAACTCCAAAGACACCAATCTTATATTTCCCAAGCACAAACTTGGACTTTCCAAGGCACCAACCCCAAGGGCTCCAACCCTACAACTTCACATTGTCAAGGTATGTTTGGTTGTACACGGCTCCCCAAGTCTTCTTCAACGAGCCCTGTCTATCTTCAACAATGCTTCCCCCAAATCACTTCATTAATAACAACCTTGTCTTCTCAGAAGGTGTCACCACTGTTCTTCATATTACCCAAGAAAAGATCTCCAAATTCACCTCATGATGGATTCAATGCATCATGGTCTCCAAGGGTGTCTCAAGATCAGCTTGTACAAGTGCCTTAAGATGTCTTCAATAATGCCTTAAAGGTGTCTTCAGTAAATTGCTCAAGTTCTACACCAGGTATTCCAAATAGCTCCAAGATAACTTCAACAAATTTCTTCAAGGATCTTCAAGATGCTCAAAGGTGTCTACAATATTGCTCCAAAATGTATTTAATGGTGCTACAAGGAGACTCCAAGAATGCTACTCAAGAGAATCCAAGAGATAGGCTCCAAAGATGTCTTCACAAGACACCCTTCAATAGTACTTCAAGATGTTTTCGAGGATTGACTCCAATAGTGCTTTTCAAGGCTGCCCTCAATAGACAAAGATGCTTGGTCTATATTAGCTTATAGATCGAGGTCTTTACTTAAGAGGTATATAAATGATGCCCATTAGCTGCTATGCCTCTATCCTACAAATAGGTCTAAATAATGTGTTATAAGCTTACCAATCCAACAAATCTGAATCAACAATTTCAAGGTGAGTGATGATTGTTCAAAGCAATGTGACTGTCCGCCAACTGATCTCCAAAATTTGTTGCAAAATGCTTCAAATCTGCTTCTGAATTCCTTTTATGCTGCTCCAAAACTTTACTTCAAGGCTCTTCAAGATCCTCTCCAAGTATTCTATACGGATGACAAGTCTGTAACTTGGTGCCAAAAATCCGAGCTCCAAAAGATTGAAATTCTATGGTGTAAGAGCTGTAATAGGACACTGTTCAGCCTTCTGAGCTTCTACAAGATTCTGGAGACCATGATATGAGCTATCCATAGTCCTAAACAAAAAATACGAGTTGTAAGGTAAATGATAATAGGTTCAAAGTAATTTTCTGTCCACTATTCCTTTACACAACTAGCTGATCACAACAATATTCCTCCTCGGCCTCCTTAAATTTTCCCAAATAGTAGACTACTAAGTACTCTCGGCCTCCTTGCTGTTCTGTATATTTTCTCTGAAATGATCACCAAAAAATTGATAAGAATGAACTGTTTAAGATCATATTTATACACGAATTCGCTCACCAAACTGAATAGACATGTCTCTTAAGGGCAAGTCGACATGGGAGAGAAGCTTAGGCCGGCTTACTGACCAGAATTACATCATTAACTTGTAAAATCAATAACTTTGAAACCGCTTGGAGTTTCAGGCTGAGTAATAGCTCATTGGAAAGGAAAAATTATGATCTTCAAGATGGTGTAGGTTTCATTAAGGAATTTTTCCTCTAAGGTAGCAACAATTATTTTTTAATGTGATTGATTATTTATGATTGCAGAAATGGAGGCAAGGTAGAATGCCTTTGAGTGTAGGGCTTCTTCATGGTTTTATTTCTTCATTGGTTGTCTTCATAATCATGTCCTAGACTTCTTCAACATAGGATCACCATCATCATGTCCTTGTCTTCTTCAACATAGGGTCAATAGTGCAAAGATATTTCATCAATCAAATGCAGCATCATTATGTAGTCTTCGTTTGTGCCTTGACATATTAAACAAGAGTTATAATCATCCTCTAGCATCTTCAAGAATATTTTCCATCCCGATCACTGACATCAATGATTGGCATCAATGACAAGCTATATTAACACTTAGTCGTGGCTTTTGGTCACATGGACACTTAAGGCTCTAACCTCCTTGTTCCTCCGTGCCTTGAACTTCTAGCCCATGTCAAATCATAATATGTGAATGTTTTTGGATTTTCCCCACCCCTAATGATTGGTCAAGATGGTTCTATTTCATATGGGGTTGTTGCGATGCGAGGGTCGGGCCGTTAATGCCTTAAGGTGATGTCCTGCGCGACCATACATTTATAAATATTACAAAGCTACATGAAGCTATCCCTCTTGAAATTTTAACAGGGCTTAAATAAACCCTTTCAACATATATCAAGATATATAATTCTATCCTTCCTAATATTTGACAAGGCTCAACCCAAACCATTCAACTATATCTAGATATATCATGCTATCCTTCATGATCTTTGACAAGGCTTGGCCCAACTTGCTGATGAGCCCTAAAATTGTCTATTTTATTAGGCCCATTTGATTATTTATTAACACTTAAAACATGTATTTGAACCCCTTACTTGCACATCATAGAGTTAATTTGTAGTATTAATGGGTCCTTAGGAATTTGGTTTATCCTTGCTTACTATTTGCATAATATTATTTATTTTTGTAGAATATTTCGAGAATATTGGGCAGATTATAAAGATTTGGAGGGTGAGATAATCTAGGGACTTGATCCCTGCTACAGGAGGACCAATATTGAATAATAAATTAATAGAATATTATGAAATTATTGCACAAATTCTAGAAATCCAATGATTGAGAAAATCTATGAAGGTGTTCCCTGTCATTTAATGCAAATTCCTAGTGTTAGGAACTAGATCTACTTTTTGAGGGATTTTGGAGGGGAAAGTTGCCTCATTTCAAGGATAATTCTTGATCATCACTTTTTATAAATACCAATTTGAATTTTCCTCTGAGGGCATGAATTTCTTAGACTTCTTGTGGAGACAAATTGTTATTTAGCAGCTCCACTTTCATTTCTAGCAGGGATGTACTTGGATTGATTTTGGTGCCATTTTTAGTTTCTAAAGATTGGTTTCCTTAATAGGACTCTAATTTTCCTTGGGCTTGTCCATCCCAGGAGCCTCATAGCCCTCTTGTACAACTTTTTTATTTCCTTTGAATGTCTTTTTCACTTGAATGTCTTACTATTCATGCTTCTTTTGTTGTAAGTTACATTGGTTAAACGATTGAAGTGAGTTGTTTTTCAGGTTACTTAAAAATTCAGAAGAATGATGCATCCTTAGAACAAATTTTAAAATTCATATTCATCATTTAGCTACTTGGATTGGTCTACTAGTTCACAAATCTATAATTTTTGGAAATCCCTTGTAGCAAAATAGTAGTAATTTTATGCTATTGTTTTGAACATGTTAAATAGCTTCATTTAAGTTTATTCCACTTGTATTGGGTCAAAAAAACATTCAAGTTAATAAAATTTTTTACCCCATATTATTTTCACTTGATTAGGTAAGGCATTTGGTAGGTTAACTAGCTCACTAGTTCTTAAATTTCTAGTTTTTAGAGTAGTAATTTTTTGCTATTTTTTAGCATGTGTTAACAAGGGTATTTTGGAGTGATTCCACTACTAAGAAATCCTACTTAATAATTTTTTTTCCCATCCCATTTTCATTTTATTTACTTGGGCATCGGCAAGTTATCTCCTACTGTAGCAAAACAGGGCCTCATGTAGCACCTCTTGTAGCACTCTTGTAGCATGTGTAAACTTAACTAGAACTATTCCATAATCTTGGTTTTTGTCTCTTAGGCTTGAATCATGACCCCTAGGCTCCGAATCCGTGATTTAGTAACACCAAAATACCTCTTAAGACTTTCCTCTTCTCCATTGCAATTCACCTCTGCAATTTGGATTAATGGACATATTCATGACTTGAAGAGCATAATGATGTTTTTCATGATTACTTTATGAAGCACCTTGTGAACTCTACTGAAAAAATCTATCTTGAATACAATGATTGAAGAATTATTTCATTTTTTTTCATACACCTTAAGCTATGGCTTCCATTTCCAACATCTCTATTTCTATTGCATAGACTATAATTCCTTTTGATGTACTATTTGGTCAATTTAGAGTGTCCTAAATTGCTATATTAACTGTCAATCCGGGAGTCGTAAACTGCTGAAGTGAGGTGCACTATATATGCAAGATAACCATTTTCTTTATTTTTGTCGTTTTTGTTTTTTTAGTTTGTTTTTGGGTTTATCTTCGTTGATTCCCTAATGTGGGATGGCAATTCTAAAAGTCAAGTATGGATATAAGTGTTCAAGGTAATGGTGTCGTTTAAAATGATTTCCAACTTCAAAATTTTCAAAAAGGCTTTAAAACTTGCAATGATGAAACTAATTCCTAAAAGAGAATGAAAATGTACCACTATTCTAATTAAACAAATAGTGAGCTAGTGACCATGAAACCCAGTATCCTTGCTGCTGTGTAAATATAAAAGAAACTGAACTCAAAGAAATCCAAAAGTTGCAAGCAAAGCAAAGCTAAGATCAAACTACATCAACTCATATTCTGACCCCTCACCATTTGTCTCGCTCTGGTTTTAGGAGGTAATCATAAACAAATTGAGCAATCTGATATCTAATTTGCAGAAAATGAAACTAATATTAAACTACACACTCATACTCCAATCCCTCACCATTTGTCTCGCTCTGGCTTTAGGAGGTAACTGAAAATGACATGAGCAATTCAATAACTAACTTGCAGAAAAATAAACTAATATCAAACTACGCATTCATACTTCAATCCCTCACCATTTGACTCGCTCTGGCTTTAGGAGGTAACTGAAAATGACATGAGCAATTCAATAACTAACTTGCAGAAAAATAAACTAATATCAAACTACGCATTCATACTTCAATCCCTCACCATTTGACTCGCTCTAGCTTTAGAAGATAACTGAAAATGACATGAGTAATCTAATATCTATCTTGTAGAAAAGTAAATGAACAAAATTGAAAGAAATAAACAGTGCTGGAATTAGAACTAAGAAAATAAATCAGCAGAAGGACAAGATAATTCCATGTCATTAGTCATTATAAAGCTATGTGCAAATGCCCGGGCTACCTATTAGAACCTGAAATAAAGACACTGATCAGTTAACAGCATTAGAAAGCATAAAAACTATGGACAAAAATCAACATGAATACCATAAGCAGTGCAATATATACAAGTAAACAATTATGGCATTAGGAACGTAAAGGAATAAAGCATGAAACTATACAACAATTAACAAAACCTTGGTGTGTACAGGGGCCCTCTGCACAACCTCAGCCAATCAGCAATCAACCACGAATTGAGCTTATAAACAATGTCTTCTCATGTATTAAAATGCAGTCATAACACAGAAATAAAGTTACGGCACAATAGGCTCGTAAACAGTCAAAATTACATTCCAAAAGCTAGCTAATATGCGTATGAGAACGCTTTATTTATAACATAGGATGACACAACTACTTTCCTAAAATCTGCGCTGATAAAAAGACACGTGAATAACCACGTCCAGAAATCTAGCATTATGGTAGCCGTGAAAATTAAATCCAAGGAGGGTGGCTGTTAGATTTGGCTCATGGAGAAGTCCACAGGTGTTAACACATCTCCTGAGATTTAGGAACGGCTACGCAAGTCTTCATGTGGTGAAAAACAGAGTTCTGCCACCGTAAGACTCTTAGGTTGACCACCACTTAACTATCTTTGACCACGGCCTTCTGTGAGGGATTCGGCTGAACCAGTAGGACACGGTCCATGTCCACATCAATTGAAACTTGCCCATGTGGTAGGATTCACTTGAAGACACCTGTAACATAGACTTCAACAAAAAGGTTGTGGAAAGTTGAACTGGCTGCGGAAAGTGACAAGATTCCGCAGCTGAATGAGCAAAAATCTAGATCAAACAACAGACACAAGACATAGTTAGGAAACCATTTTATATGATCTTTTTAAACTAATATGCAATGATTTGACAACATAGAAGGTCCAGGTAAATGGAAAAAGTCTAGAAAGGTGTATAAGGAAGATGCAAGTTTGGGACTCAACATACCCCCACTGTGAAGGTGTTGCATGTCCTTATGCAACCAAAATTTTGATCATCTCCCCTTTAGTCCATGTGTTCTGAAGCTTCTGCCAGTACATCCAGTCCTCTTCTCTTCTTCCTTGGTGCTACTACCATCCTGGGCTTCCTTATCAAGCATCTGAATTTGAGATTGATTAATTCCCTACTCAACTTCCTGCACTTTTTCTTTAATTTCTTGTTATTTTTCTGCCACAGTCCAATATGTAACATAGTGTTGTCATGAATGATTTTGTCCACTTTGCTTTGCTCCTTTAATGCTTCATTTTCTTGTTTAATGTGCCTGTTTAAGACCTCCAATTCAAACACTTCTTGTTTCAATGATTGGACTTGTGCTTCTTGTGCTATGTGAGGTAGAGTGGATGATGTGCTCGGGCCTGTAGCTGTCTTCTCTAAGGATTTTAGATAATCATACACCTCTTGATGATTTGGATCTATTTCAGGTGTTTTCCTTGGGCTGACCTCAAAGTCTTGTTGAGGAGGAGGACTGATTTCTAACTCTAGCCGAGAAGGACTTATATCAACATCTGGAGGACTGGTTTCAATATTTGGCTGAGGATGAGGTGGACTACGGCCAGTTGGAGGTTTCTCGGGTGTTTCCCCACCCAATTCAATAAAGTGGGGTCCTTTTACTTGTGTTTTCCTCCACTTTCCTCTAAGCCTGCTGCTTCTTCTTAGATGCTGTGGGCTAGTACTCTCTTCTTCCATACTCTGTTTTCCTTTTTCTTTCTTCTTGGCTGTAGCCATTTGTTTTCGAAGATGCACTAGTCTTTCAGACAACACTTGATAATATTCCTCTACAGATGGTTCTGGTGATTGGTAGACATCCTCTATGCTTCTTTTTCCTTTCAATTTTCTCTGTTTTCTATCCCTGGTTCTTTCCTCCTCTTTTGATCAACTTCTTTAGTTTTGCTAATAGGAGATTCTTGAGTTATTGCACTTTTCTCTTTTCTCCTACTCCTTATTGGTGTTTTTGGTGTACTGCTTTCAGGTGCCTCGGATGGCTCTTGAAAGTAGTTTCTTATTAAAAATCATTCCCAGGTATCCCTGTTGTTCTTCAATTAGAATCCTCACAAGCCCATGATGATATAAATGAGGTTCTATGTCTTCTATGTTCTTTTGGACTGTTGTGCACATCTTTTTCAAGCTCAGCAATAAGAAGTAGGGCAGATTGAGGGTTTGGTTCTCTAAAAAGTTCATTAATAACCGAGTATGATACATGTACATTGCTCCAAAACGGCTTTCACAAGTAATGAATTTTTGAATGATTAACAGTAAGCTGGCCCACTCTTCTTTTAATGCATGAACAAGAATTCCTTTTGTGAATACAGTTACGTCCATACCTGGGTTATGTAATATGACCCTCCAAGCCTGCTCGTCCAAACTTTTGCTTTTAAAGCAACGTTCACCTTCCTGGGGCAGGTATGTAGCAGCTGTTATGGAGGCTTCAGTGACTGTGAATTTAAGGTCCCTAATTTCCCCCACCTGGCCGTTAAAAGGCCTTGCAAAAGCTTTTGCTATCTCCTTATTGTGGCCCTTAAATTTTTGAATGAAACGTAGCCATTTTGCCTTCTTCAGCAAGTCTTTTACTTGAGGGTATCCTTCTAAGAACTTAGGTCCTTCCGGTTCTGCCCTTAATAACTGACCCATCCTTTTTTCTGTTTGAAATTCGTCTGCTAAGACGGCTAGGTTATGGGGTTTATGGAGGAGAAAACAATGGCTGAAAATGGAAGCTGGAGAACAGGTAGCGGAAGTGTTCAAGGACTGTAAGCGGAAACAGAGGACAAACAGTCGAGGTGAGTTCACGAAATGGAATGGAAACATATGTGAACGAGGTGGTAATGTAGCCGTGGCTTTAATAAAATGGCAGGGGAGTGAAGTGAACCCGAAATTTTTAAACTGAACGGCTGTGTAGGAGATGTTAACACGTTTATGAAATGGCTGCGGAAATTATGCGGTGGAGAGGAGCCGTAATTAAATAGGTCACATCTCATGATTACAAGTGGGGTGTGAAAGTGCATTCAACTATGAGTTAAACCCGAGAATTAATCATGAGACCGTTTAGGGAATAATGGTTCATGGAGGAATGTCGTGGAATGGTAATGGAGCTATCGTGGTAATCATTGCATATAGTGGAGCTTTAAGGTTTAATAACTATGCAAAATTGTGCCTTTGATTGCTATTTGAAAGAAATTTTTACTCATACCTTGGAATCTTTGCCATTTGTTGTCCATTAGCCCTTAATCAACTGCTCCTTATTGATGCCTTTAGATGCTCCATGTCTTCATAATATATGCTCATTCATACCTGCATTTTCATGATTATTGAACTAACATCTTGACTGTCAATTTGAAAAATAGAGTGGTGGTTGCGGAAATTGCTTCTGGCTGCGGAAACTGATTCCAGCTACGGAAACTGACACAACAACCACTTGGCTGAATAAAGATAGTTAGATAATAACTAACTGAATGAAATTGGTCATGAAAGAGACTTTTATTGATGAAATGGATGAAATGGAGTGGGATGAAATGGAGTGGAGTGAAATGAAAATGAAATGGAGTGGAATGAAAATGAAGTGAAGTGAAAATGGGAAAGAAAGAGATATTTTTTTTGGAAAATATAGAGTGTCAGGTGTTCTTGATTTTCACTCTATATTTTCTGTATAAGACTGCCAATCAGTGATTGGTTTTCAGGCTTATACAAAATTATTATTATTATTATTATTATTATTATTATTATTATTATTATTATTATTATTATTTTTTTAACAGAAAGGAACAAAGGCTAGGCTGGTGGAGAAGAAGGATTCTTCTTCACCAGCCTTATTGCGGAATTCTCTTGAAACATTTTGACAAATTCCTCTTTTGAGAGTGGCTTATGATAAATCTTTAATCTATGGCCATTCACAATAAGAGGAGTTTTAAATTCATCAATGGTCTTGATTCTTACCGCTCCATTGCTAAAGACTTTGTCAATCTCATATGGCCCAAGCCAATGAGTCTGAAATTTACCTTTGAAGTCTTTAAACTTGGCATCAAATAGTAATGCCCAATCTCCCACTGCCACTTAGCTCTTTGATGTTGAACTAGATCAGTTCTTAGGATTGCTTCTTGTCTGATCTCATCCAGCTCATTCAACTGCTCCATTCTGTGCTTTTGGGATTCTTATAGATCCATCCCCAACTGAACTGCCATCTTGAAAGTTTTGACTTGAAACTCAATGGGGAGCAGGACTTCTTTCCCATAAACAAGTTCATAGGGAGAATGTCTTGTTGTATTCCTCCATGTAGTTCTATAGGCCCATAAGGCTTCATGAAGCCTTTCTGCCCAATCTCTTCTATGTAGATGAACAGTTTTGGTGATGATGCTTTCAATAACTTTGTTTGTAGACTCCACTTGGCCATTTGCTTGCGGATGGTAAGGAGTAGATTTTCTGTGCTTGATTTTGTATTCTTCCATCAGATTCTCCATCATGTTGGATGTAAATTGACTTCCCTGATTTGTCACAATTTCTCTTGGGACACCAAAGCGAGTAAAAATATCCTCATAAAGAAAACTAACAACTGAATTTTCAGTAGCAGAAAGTAATGCTTTGGCTTCTACCCATTTAGTGACATAATCAGTACATACCAATATATACTTCTTTTGTTTATATGGTGGATTAATGGGTCCAATGAAATCTAAAGCCCATTCAACGGGTTCGATGAGTACCTGTGGTTGTAATGGCATTTCATTTGAAAGAGTCGGTTTCCCTACTCTTTGGCAGCTGTCACACCTTTTGACATATTCTTTTGTATCTTTGAAGAGGGAAGGCCAATGATATCCTAAAGAAAGGATTTTATAGGCCGTTTTTTTGTCAGCAAAGTGTCCACCGCATGGTTCATCATGACATGCCTTGAGGATGTCAGGCATTTCATCTTCACTAACACATCTTCTGATCACAAAATCTGGCCCTGTTTTAAACAATTCGTTAGAAATCCATGAATATTTTGAACTCTCCTGAATAACTTTTCTTCTTTCACTAGGAAATAGATGTGGAGGTAGTTTCCCTGTAACCAAATAGTTAGCAATATCTGCATCCCAAGGAGTCTTAGTAGTTACTCCAAATAAATATTCATCTGGAAACTTATCCTCTACAGGAGAATCTTCTTTAGTATTTTGGATCCTAGACAGGAAATCAGCTACTGTATTTTGTTTCCCTAATCTATCCAACACAGTAATATTGAATTCTTGTAAAAGTAAGAGCCATCTTGTAACTCTGCCATTAGTAACAGGTTTGTTCATTAGATATCTAATCGTAGAATGATCAGTATGGACAAAAGTTTCATAGATTGTTATATAATGTCTAAACTTATTGATTGCATGAACAACAGCTAAGAACTCTTTTTCAGTTACAGTATAGTTTAACTTAGTGGGAGTCAAATTTTTACTGGTATAATAAATGGCATAAGGAACTAAATCCTTTTGACCCAACACAGCTCCTAGAGCTGTATCTGAAGCATCTGTAGAAATATGAAAAGGAAGTTTCCAGTTTGGCCCTCTCAAGATGGGTGCTTCAGATATTCTTGTTTTCAAAGTTTCAAATGCTAATTGACAATCAGGATCCCATTTGAATTCACAGTCTTTTCTAAGTAATTTGAAGAGCGGAGATGCTATTTTGGTGAAGTTTTCTATAAATCTTCTATAGTATCCAGTAAATCCTAGAAAACTTCTAACATATTTTTGACAATTTGGAATAGACAACTTGGAGATGACTTCAACTTTTGATATATCAAATTTAATCCCATCCCATGAAATGTGATGTCCCAAAACAATACCTTCAGTGAACATCATAAAGCATTTTTCATGACTCAATGAAAGGTTTGTTTCTTTACATCTTATAAGGACTTTTTCCAAATTCTCTAATGCCTCTTCAAATGAATTACCATAAACTGTAAACTCATCCATATAAACCTCTACACAATCATGGATTAGATCAGAAAAAATTCCTAGTACTGCTCTTTGAAATGTTGCGGGTGCATTACATAATCCAAAAGGAAGCACTCGGCAAGAAAAATTTCCCCATGGACAGGTAAATGTGGTCTTATCTTGATCTTCAGGTGCTACCTGAATTTGATTATAGCCACTAAAACCATCCAAAAATGAAAAGTACTTTTTGCCTACTAGAGGATCTAATACTTGATCGATAAAGGGAAAAGGAAAGTGATCCTTCAAAGTTGCTTTATTCAATTCCCTGTAATCAATGCATACCCTCCATTTACCATTCTTTTTAGGTACTATAACCAAAGGAGAAACCCATCGGCTATCTGAAATTGGATAAATGAAGTTTACATTGAGTAGTTTTTGGAGCTCCTCTTTCACTATCTCCCTAAGGTTTGGATTCATCTTTCTCTGAGGTTGTCTGATTGGTCTACTATTTTCCTCGATGTAGATGTGATGAATGCAAGTCTTACGGTCAATACCTTTCATATTAGTAGACTCCCATGCAAATGCAGTAGAATATTTTTGCAAGATTTTGGTTAGCTCTCCCTGTTGTGATTTTTCCAAGTCTTTATTGATATTCAATGTTTTACTCGGAAAAATCTCAATGGCGGAACTTCCAAACTCTTCCATAGAGTAAAGAGACATTTGTCTAGATGATAGATACTCAATGTCAGAATCTAACTGAAATTGTGTGTGGTCATATTCCGAAGATGTTTCAAAATTTTCTAATGTGTTTAGAATTTGACTATCTTCACTGATTTCAGAAATGGTAAAGACAGGTTGTATAGTGTCCTCATCATCGACCCATTCATTATCTCCTACTTCTGTAATTGCTTTTGCTGGAGGATACAAATTGAATTTCTTTGTCGAATTACCATCAGAAATATACATATCCCCAGATCTACAACTGATAAAAGCATTAGCTGTGGCTAGCCAAGGTCTTCCTAAGATGAGTGGGTATCCTCCTAGATTACTCTTGGGAGTTAAAATCATGAAATCTACTAGATGTTCCCAAGAATCTAAGGAGACCGAAATGTATTCTAATACACCATCTGGTTTGATAATTGATCGATCTGCAAGTTGCAGTAGAGTAGGTGTAAAAAGAAGATTATGAAGTTTTAGCTGTTCCATAGTCTATCTACTCATAATGTTGATAGCAGCCCCTAAATCAATCAAAGTATTTGGAATTTATACCCCATTGATATGTGTTTTGACAATTGGACTACCGGGATCTACATACTTCTGCATGGTAATTTTTCCCATCATGATATCTGCAAATTTTCCTACCAGGTGGATTCTTCTTGTATCTCTTGGTTTCCTTCCTGGTCTTTTGAGACTCAACTCCTTTATTGTTTTTGCTAGAATAGGAATCTCTCTAATGGCTTGTAGCAAGGGAATCTTGATATAGACATTCTTTAATTCATCTAGAAAATCATAGTCAGGCAACAAGATTTGTTTTTCCACTCCTTTGTCAATTTGTAATCTTTCAGGAAAAGGAGGTGTGGATGAAGATGCAGGTTGCTCAACTATAGGAGTTGTGGGGGTTGACTTTTTTTCTTTTTCTTTTTGAGTGCTTGGGTTTTGAAGAGATGCTTCAGAACCTTTATTGGCTTCAAGAGAATCTTCCTCAGAAATGCTTTGCTTTTGAGCATCTATAGAAGGCTTTTCTAAAACTCTACCAGATCTGAGTTGTACATCATTGAGAGGAACAATCATATAGGTAGGAAATTGTTGTCCTTCTACCATGTAAGCATTTTGAGGGTTTTTATTATTGGGGGTTGGCAATGGCTGGGAAGGTAGTTGATTTGTCTTTTGTTGGAAAGGAAGCAAGAGTTGGGATGTTGGGTCCCTATAATACTAGTGATTACCCCATTACTATTATAGTTATACCCCTTATTTATATTGTTGTGCCCCTATTACCCCCATATTGTTATTTATGTGCCCCATAGAATCCCTCTATTGTTATTTTTGTGGCTTTATATTATTATTGTTAGGTCGGCTGGATTATATTGTGACTCCTTAGACTCCTATATATAGAAAGGAGGTTTTGTCATTTGAATTATCAAAGAATTGTTCATTTATGTAATGTAAAGGAGGTTGCCCCCTCGAAGAGGCTGAATTCTAAGGCGTTGATCTATCTTTTCTATCTTTCCTTGAGCTGGTTTCATAACATTTGGTATTAGAGCTTTGGATTCTAGGGTTTCGATGCTCCAAACAGGTCATCATGGAATTTTCACTATAACTTTTTTTCTGTGACGTTTCAGAAGTCGCAAAAAAAACCGATTTGAGAAGAAATCGCGCTGAACCTTGGGTCCGAATTTCAAAGTTTTTTGTGTGATATTTCCGGAGATATGATCTGAGGAAGTTGGTCTTTTTGCAGACTCCTGAATTACTTTCAAAACAGGTGACCTGGGGAAAATTATCATAAATTTCTCTCTGGGAATCAGATTGAAATTTCGTAAGAAGGCAAAGAAAGAGGATAGACTGTAGTTTATTGTATATCTTTTTCAGAACCAAATATCGAAAATTGTACACGTGGCACTTCATACAACTTCGCTCTTCTGGAAAGGTCTATAATCAGGTCATCTTGGGAGATTGTGCATAACTCCTTGGAGAATCCAATTTGGATCAGACTGGTGGCATTGGAAAGAGGACATAGAGAGCTACTACAGGTCACAAATTCAGAACTAGATGATTGGAAAGTACAGAGATACATCAGAGGCAATATCGAGCTCCTACAAAGTGAAAAAAGGTGTGTAGATTTTTTAAATTTTTGCTTAAGCTTGGTTTGAAAATTTATTTTGAAGGAATTCAAAGGGCATAGTAGAGCATTATTATCGGTAACTGATGCCCCGAGGAAAGAAAATGCAAACACCTAGTAAGGAACCTGAAAGCTCTAGCATGACTCATGAAGAAGAGGAAGAAATGCTACATGATATATCAAAATTACAAGAACAAGTGCAACAAATGTCACACTCACAAAAGTTAACAGATGCTAAGATAAGTGGCGTGGAAGCTAAGATAAATGGCGTGGAAGCTAAGATGAATGGCATGGAAGCTAAGATGGACAATTTGAAGATATATTTGAACACAAATTTGAAGACAGGCATGGCAGATTTGAAGACAGATTTGACAAATTTTCTACAAGAAATACTTACTAATGGTGAAAAGGTAGTAAAGGAAACTCATGATGAGAACAAAAGAAATGTTAATCATGATTCCATAGATGCTAATGTTGGATCGAAGAATCACCATATTCCAAAAATCGATATGAGGAAGTTTGATGGCAAGGATCCCGCCACATGGATATTACAGATGGAGCAATTCTTCGATCTCAATAATGTGCAAAATGCACAAAAGGTACGTATGGCAACTGTATATTTGGAACCAAATCAGTTTGTATGGTATCAATGGCTTTGTTCTCGTAAACAATTTATCACTTGGGCAATTTTTACGGAAGAATTGATAGCACATTATGAGGATACAAAAAGCAACACTTTTTTTAGCCAATTGATAAGTCTCAAACAAAAGGGTTCAATAATGGAGCACATTGAGGAGTTCCAAAAATTGAACATAAGGGTAAAAGATATTCCAGAGGAGCATAGGATTGATGTGTTCATAGGGTCTTTAAAGGATAATATCCAACATGATGTTCGCCTTTGGGAACCTGATTCATTAGAGAAGGCATTCAGGTTAGCAAGAAAAATGGAAAGCAAAATTATGGCAACTAGGAAGCATACCACTCACAACTATAAAGACGGAAGTGTTGTTGCCCCTAGTCTTCCACAACCTACAAGGTTGACACCACAAAAATTGGAAGAAAAAAGAGCAAAAGGGCTTTGTTACAATTGTGATAGCAAATACACAAAAGGTCATAAGTGTGCTGAGAAGAAATTATTCTACATAGATTGTGAAGAGGAAGAAGAAAAGGAGCAAGAAAGGTCAAAAGAAGAGGATATATTCCAGGAACAAAGCCTAGATGAAGAAAAAATAAATCCGACCATATCTTGTAATGCATTGGCGGGAATTACCACTCCTCAAACCATCAAGATAGAAGGACAAATCAAGAAGAAAAAGGTAATAGTGTTGATTGATTCAGGAAGCACCCACAATTTTATTCATTGTAGGGTAGCAAAAGAATTGAATTGCTTCCTATATCCAGCACCAGAGTGTCAAGTGATGATTGCAAATGGAGGAACAATAAATTGCTCTGGAAAGTGCCATAATATCAAGCTATCCATGGGAGAATATGTATTGACTAGCCCAATGCTTTCCATTCCAATGGGAGGTGCTGATGTTGTACTAGGAGTCCAATGGCTACAATCCTTGGGTACAATAGCTTTTAATTTTCAAGAACTTTTCATCAAATTTTCTACGGAAGGAAAGGAAGTTGAATTAAGGGGTATTGCAGGGAAACCAGGAAAGATAATCAGCTCTAATGGCATGACAAAGCTTCTAAAAAAGGAGCAAAGAGGTGTAATTGCACAATTATGTTCGCTAGATGTTTCCACATTGGAATCATCTATTTCTCCAGATCTCCAAAAAGTCCTGGACAATCATTCCAAGGTATTTGAGACTCCCAAAGGTCTCCCACCTATGCGTGATCATGATCATGCTATTCATCTGATTCCAGGAAGTGTTCCTCCAAACATCAGGCCGTACAGATATCCCTATGTCCAAAAAAGTGAAATTGAACGTATGGTTGCAGAAATGCTAGAGGCTGGTATAATTCAACCGAGTCAAAGTTCTTTCTCAGCTCCAGTAGTATTGGTGCACAAGAAGGATGGATCATGGCGCATGTGTCCGGATTATAGGGAGCTCAACAAGCTCACTATTAAAGATAAGTTCCCCATTCCTGTCATTGATGAATTACTGGATGAATTGCATGGATCAATTTACTTCACCAAGTTGGATCTTCGTTCGGGATATCATCAAATCAGAATGAAGATTGAAGACATTCCGAAAACGGCATTTAGAACTCATGAGGGTCATTATGAATTTTTGGTCATGCCTTTTGGCCTTACCAATGCACCTTCAACATTTCAAGGTTTGATGAATTCAATTTTCAAACCATTCCTTAGAAAATTTGTGTTAGTATTTTTTGATGATATACTAATCTACAACAAGTCTTGGAAGGATCATGTTGAACATGTTGACAGGGTGCTACAACTATTGGAGGAGAAACAATTATATGCAAAAAGATCCAAATGTTTCTTTGGAGTCCAGGAGGT
Source organism: Pinus tabuliformis (assembly GCA_031772625.1). NCBI lineage: Eukaryota > Viridiplantae > Streptophyta > Pinopsida > Pinales > Pinaceae > Pinus > Pinus tabuliformis. Next base: position 651,305,858 of record CM062815.1, on the reverse strand, counting down.
GGAATATTTGGGTCATATTGTATCTCATGAAGGAGTTAAGGTAGACCCTAGCAAAATTAAAGCCATTAAGGAATGGAAAATCCCCACATCCATAAAGCATCTGCGAGGATTTCTTGGGTTGACAGGGTATTATCGCAAGTTTGTTAAGAATTATGGGAGAATAGCAGCACCTCTAACAACATTATTGAAGAAAGATTCATTTTCATGGACTCCGGAAGCAACAAAGGCCTTTGAACATCTTAAAGAGGCAATGTGCCAAGCACCGGTCTTAGCTACACCGGACTTCACAAAAACCTTTATTGTGGAATGTGATGCTTCAGGAAATGGAATTGGTGCTGTTTTAATGCAAGATGAAAGACCCATTGCTTTTGAAAGTCGTCCAATCAAGGGAAAGTTTTTAAGCAAAGCTATTTATGAGAAGGAAATGTTGGCAATACTCCATGCACTTAAGAAATGGCGACCCTACCTAATGGGAAGACACTTCAAGGTAAAAACGGATCATGATAGCCTTAAATACTTTTTAGAACAAAGATTATCCTCTGAAGAGCAACAAAAGTGGGTCACAAAGATGTTGGGTTATGACTTTGAAATCATCTACAAAAAAGGGAAGCAAAATGTGGTGGCAGATGCACTCTCAAGAAAGGATGAGGATGTGGAAGCATTGTTGTGTGCCATTTCTATTATCCAACCAGATTGGATAAATGAAGCAAGGGAGGAATGGAAGAATGACGAAGAAGTGTGGGCACTTATTCAAAAGCTACAACAAGATTCCAGTACTTCTGATACATTTAGCTGGCAAAATGATTCGTTATGGTACAAAGATCGCTTATACCTCTGTAAGAATTCCCAGCTAAAACAAAAGATTCTTATGGAATTGCACACTTCTCCCTTAGGAGGGCACTCAGGATTTTTAAAAACTTACCACAGGGTTAAGAAGGAATTTTTTTGGGATGGCCTTAAATCAGATATTCAAAAGTTTGTGGCGGAATGTTTGGTTTGCCAACAAAATAAAGTTGAAACAATTAAGACACCGGGTCTATTACAACCTTTATCCATTCCAAGCCAACGTTGGGAGGAGGTTTCAATGGATTTTATCACAGGTTTACCCAAGTCTGAGGGAAAGAGTGTCATCATGGTGGTAGTTGACAGACTTACCAAGTATGCACACTTTTGTGCATTATCACATCCATTTAAAGCCAGTACAGTTTCTACTGCATTTATGGAAACAGTTCAAAAGCTACATGGAAACCCAAAGATTATTGTAAGTGACAGAGATCCCATTTTCACTGGAAATTTTTGGACAGAATTATTTTCTTGTCTTGGTACTCAGTTAGCTCATAGCTCATCTTATCATCCTCAATCTGATGGGAAAACTGAGATAGTAAACAAATGTTTGGAAGGATATCTTCGTTGCTTTGTATCTGATAAACAGACACAATGGGTCAAATGGTTGCCTCTGGCTGAATGGTGGTATAACACTTCCTTCCATACAGCAACAAAAATGACCCCATTTATGGCACTTTATGGGTATCAACCACCATCCATCACATCATATTTAAGAGAAAATTCTAAGGTTCAGGCAGTGGAACATCACATCGAACATCAACAACAAGTCCTCCAACTCTTAAAGGATAACCTCGTGTTGGCACAAAATAGAATGAAACAACAGGCAGATCAACATCGCAGTGAAAGAAGTTTTGATGTAGGTGATTGGGTATTCCTACGGCTACAACCATATAAGCAAATGTCCCTAAAGCAAGCTAAGAAGGATAATAAATTATCACCAAAGTATTATGGTCCGTACAAGGTGTTGCAAAAGATTGGTACTATGGCATACAAATTGGAGCTTCCTGCAGCTTCTCGATTGCACCCAGTTTTCCATGTTTCATGTTTAAAGAAGGTTATAGGTGACAAGCTCCCAATTCAAACAATATTGCCAGAACTTGACGAGGAAGGAAAAATTATATTGGAACCGGAAGCAGTCACAGAAACAAGAACTCGACAGCTACGAAATCGATCAATTTCAGAGTATCTTATCAAGTGGAAGAACTTATCCGCTGAAGATTCCACATGGGAGGATGAGAATTTTATGCAGAAGTATCCAGAACTACTCAAGCGTTGAGGACAACACTTTTTTGAAGGAGAGGGGCATGTTGGGTCCCTATAATACTAGTGATTACCCCATTACTATTGTAGTTATACCCCTTATTTATATTGTTGTGCCCCTATTACCCCCATATTGTTATTTCTGTGCCCCATAGAATCCCTCTATTGTTATTTTTGTGGCTTTATATTATTATTGTTAGGTCGGCTGGATTATATTGTGACTCCTTAGACTCCTATATATAGAAAGGAGGTTTTTTCATTTGAATCATCAAAGAATTGTTCATTTATGTAATGTAAAGGAGGTTGCCCCCTCGAAGAGGCTGAATTCTAAGGCGTTGATCTATATTTTCTATCTTTTCTTGAGCTGGTTTCATAACATGGGAATTTGGATTTTGTTGAGAAGGTTGTTGTTGTTGTGGAAATGGAAATGAAAATTGTGGATTTTGATTTGGAAGTTGTGGAGCTTGTTGATTTTGAAAAGACGGAGGATATTGGTAAAATTGAGCAAATCTCCCATAAGGATTTTGCATACCTTTTACCCATGATTGAAATGGATTTTGAGGTTGGGACCAAGGTTGTTGCCAAGGATTCTAATTTGGTGGGGGTTGAAAGTTCGTGGGGTTGTTAAACCCTTGATTTTGTTGCCCCTGCCAAGGTCTCCTTGAAACAAAATAGAGAGATTCAATTGAATTTGGGTCTTCTTGAAAGACAACTTTGAGCCCAGGAATTGAAGGACAATCCTTGGTCTCATGGCTTTCTGAACAAATCATACATGTTTCTACAAATTTTGGATCCAAGGGGCATTCCCTTAGAGCATGTTTATTCCTACATTTTGGACAAAAGATGGCCAAAGCTTCAGCTTCTGCTTTCTGCTTGTTTTGTATTTTAAGGGTGTCTAGTTGCTCACTAAGGCTCCGTAAAATATCAGTTTTGAATTCATCAAGCATGTTTCCAATCTCAGCCCTACTTACTGATCCAGTTGCAGATTTGTTTGCTCTAATGAGAGAAGGATATCTAGGCCCTTTTCCAGTTTTAGATTTTCCCCTTGAGAGATGGACACATAGTTCTGCTATATCATGAAGTGGAAGTTGAGAAATATCTCATTTTCCCATCATGCTTAAAATATCTATCCATTCATCTCTAATGGCTTTTAAGAGAAGGGATTTCAAGGTTTCATCATCTAGGTTATTCATTTTTTCTCTTTTCAGGTTGTATTGAAATCTTTCAAGTAAATCCTCCAAGTTTTCATCTTCTTTTTGCACCATTTTGAATACCTCATCCTTATGATTGGTGGGCATACAATAGTCTAGGTATCTATCCAAAAATGTTTGTTTCATATCATTCCAAGTCCTAATAGATTGAGTTACTAATCCCATGAACCATTTTAGAGCAGTTCCCTTCAATGTTGAAGGAAACAATTTGAGTTTTTGAGAGTCTTCCATATAATCATAAGTTCGGCACACGACTTCAAACTCAAATAGAAATGTTTCAGGATCCTCACTTCACAACCCATAAAAGTTTGGGAGGATAGATGGTGAGATGTTTTTCATTGTTGTATGAGATTCCTCATCAACTATAGGAAATTAAAATGAGTTATCTCCATCCCTATTTCCCCCGTTGTTACCTCTACCTCCTCCATTGTTTCCTCCTCCTCTACCTCTACCTCTACCTCCTCCTCCAAATCCATTTACTACTTCCTTTGTCATGATAGTTTCCTCAGAGATTTCAGAGTCCTCTCGTTCTTCTACTAATGGTGAATGAGGAGGAATTTCTCCTTCTTCTTCTTCAGGTGATTCTACTTCCTCGATTACAATTTGTTTTCCTGTAGAAGTAAAGAAAGGGTCTTTTCCTAACTCAGATTCTGTGGATAGTGTGGGAGAGTCTCCTAATTCAGTTGCTGCCCCTTCAATTCCAGGAATCCTAAGGCTAGGAGTGTGAGTTGGAGATGATGGAGGTGTATCTTGTCTATGCCTTGAAGTAGATGGAGTTGTAAAAATAAAACTTTTGGCCCTAGCTATAAACTTTCCCCTAGAATCTCTTGCTCTATGCATGTCATTTTTTTTTATTTTTTTTCAAGTCAGGCTAATAATTCTCTCTCTGATCTTCCAGATCACTCTAGGTGCAAGAAGAGAGCACACTGAAGAGATTATTGAACCAATAACTCTCTTTTCTGATCCTCCAGATCACACTAGGTGCAAGAGGAGAGCATTCTTTGAGAAGTTATCAATTTTTACCTTCTTTGAAATTTTCTTGTTTTTTTTTTTAAGAAATTGGCTGCCTAGTTTCACTTCCCCGACAATGGCGCCAAAATGTTTGGTCAATTTAGAGTGTCATAAATTGCTATATTAATTGTCAATCAGGGAGTCATAAACTGCTGAAGTGAGGTGCACTATATATGCAAGATAACCGATTTCTTTCTTTTTGTCGTTTTTGTCTTTTTAGTTTGTTTTTGGGTTTATCTTCGTTGATTCCCTAATGTGAGATGGAAATTCTAAAAGTAAAGTATGGATATAAGTGTTCAAGGCAATGGTGTCCTTTAAAATGATTTCCAAATTCAAAATTTTCAAAAAGGCTTTAAAACTTGCAATGATGAAATTAATTCCTAAAAGAGAATGAAAATGTACCACTATTCTAATTAAACAAACAGTGAGCTAGTGACCATGAAACCCAGTATCCTTGTTGCTGTGTAAATATAAAAGAAACTGAACTCAAAGAAATCCAAAAGTTGCAAGCAAAGAAAAGCTAAGATCAAACTACATCAACTCATATTCTCACCCCTCACCATTTGTCTCGCTCTGGTTTTAGGAGGTAATCATAAAAAAATTGAGCAATCTGATATCTAATTTGCAGGAAATGAAACTAATATTAAACTACACACTCATACTCCAATCCCTCACCATTTGTCTCGCTCTGGCTTTAGGAGGTAACTGAAAATGACATGAGCAATTCAATAACTAACTTGCAGAAAAATAAACTAACATCAAACTACGCATTCATACTCCAATCCCTCATCATTTGACTTGCTCTGGCTTTAGGAGGTAACTGAAAATGACATGAGAAATTCAATAACTAACTTGCAGAAAAATAAACTAATATCAAACTACGCATTCATACTTCAATCCCTCACCATTTGACTCTCTCTGGCTTTAGGAGGTAACTGAAAATGACATGAGTAATCTAATATCTATCTTGTAGAAAAGTAAATGAACAAAACTGAAAGAAATAAACAGTGCTGGAATTAGAACTAAGAAAATAAATCAGTAGAAGGACAAGATAATTCCATTTCATTAGTCATTATAAAGCTATGTGAAAATGCCCAGGCTACCTATTAGAACCTGAAATAAAGACACTGATCAGTTAACAACATTAGAAAGCATAAAAACTATGGACAAAAATCAACATGAATACCATAAGTAGTGCAATATATACAAGTAAACAATTATGGCATCAGGAACGTAAAGGAATAAAGCATGAAACTATACAACAATTAACAAAACCTTGGTGTGTACAGGGGTCCTCTGCACAACCTCGACCAATCAGCAATCAACCACGAATTGAGCTTATAAACAGTGTCTTCTCATGTATTAAAATGCAGTCATAACACAGAAATAAAGTTATGGCACAGTGGGCTCGTAAACAGTCAAAATTACATTCCAAAAGCTAGCTAATATGCATATGAGAATGCTTTATTTATAACAGAAGATGACACAACTACTTTCCTAAAATCTGCGCTGATAAAAAGACACGTGAATAACCACGTCCAGAAATCTAGCATTATGGTAGCCGTGAAAATTAAATCCAAGGAGCGTGGCTGTTAGATTCGGTTCATGGAGCAATCCACAGGTGTTAACACGTCTCCTGAGATTTAGGAACGGCCACGCAAGTCTTCATGTGGTGAAAAAAAGAGTTCTGCCACCGTAAGACTCTTAGGTTGACCACCGCTTGACTATCTTTGACCACGACCTTCTGTGAGGGATTCGGCTGAACCAATAGGACACGGTCCATGTCCACATCAATTGCAACTTTCCCATGTGGCCGGATTCACTTGAAGACACCTGTAACATAGACTTTAAGAAAAAGGTTGCGGAAAGTGACAAGATTCCGTAGCTGAATGAGCAAAAATCTAGATCAAACAACAGACACAAGACATAGTTAGGAAACCATTTTATATGCTCTTTTTAAACTAATATGCAATGATTTGATAGCTTAGGAGGTCCAGGTAAATGGAAAAAGGCTAGAAAGGGGTATAGGGAAGATGCAAGTTTGGGACTCAACATGTACCATTCACACTCTAGGTTAATATTTACATTTCTTCAAATATGATTAACATTTACATTCATGAAAAGTAGAATAGCCTTTCCTTTTCTGCAAAAGTAACTAGGATTTCCTCTCTACAAACGTAATTAGATTTCATTTTTTCAAATAGAGTAACATTTCCATTTCTGCAATTATTTTAGGCTTGGATTTCATGGCATTAAATTCATTGCATCAAATCAGGGAAAGGATGAAACATTGCAACCTGCACATATAGTGTCGACACCTCTTAAGTTTGTATGAACCCCGGGTTGATAATTTAAGTTGGTAGCCTTGTGAGTTGCAACATTCTTGTTGCAATACTAAGGCTCACCACTTTTTGGTGCTGTTTTCGTGGACGTGTCAAAACATGCATTATTTTATTCCCTAGTTGATTCATTTCTTTTACTTTATGAAAAACACAAACAAATTACATTAGCAATCTTTCATTTCAAAAACAGAAAATTGCATTGCATTAGCATTTTCCGTAAAAAAAAAATCATAAAAGCAAAAAAAATCTTCAATACCATAACCCCCCAGTTGATCAAATGGTGCAGTAAGAACCACATCACCATCCAATTTTGCAGGTAGAAGAAGAAGAGGTGGCAGAGAAGGTAGAAGAAATGGATGGAGATGATGGAAATAAAGAAGATCCTCTTGGATTTCAGATTCAAGATACTGATATTAGTGTTCATATGAAGAACATCCCTCCATCTTTCCTTCCCAAATTCCATGGTATGAGGTCAGAGGATGTGGAAACCTTTATATTTGAATTTTAAATCCTTTGTAGATCTTATGGCTACTTATTAAACACTAAAAAATTGAGATTGTTTACAGCAACATTGAAGGATAGAGCTCTTAAATGCTTCATGGGTTTAGGGACTAATTAAATAAGATCATGGAATGATATGCAAAAGATATTTATAGAAAAATATAAAGATCATGATCTTAAAGAAGAAATCTTTAGAATGACTAAAAAAGAAGATGAGAGCCTCGAGGATCTAATAGAGAGATTAATGTGTAATGCTAAGAGGGAAAAACTACATCAGTTAGGTTTGACATGCTAAAAACTCTATTACTTAGAAAAATTAGGGATGATTGGATTGATATCCTCGATCTCATGAGTAAAGGTGATGTATACTAATTATCATTTGAAGAAATTATTGGAACAAGCAAGCACATATCAAGAGGAAGGGCAAGAGTAAGTAAATCAACATCAAGATCAGTAAGTCAAGTTGAACTTGGAAATTTGTTTTATAACTTTAAAACATAAATTCTTTGCAACCTATGTGAACACGTAGAGATGTTTAGAATTCAAAATGAGCAAAAAAGAAGATGTTGATATATGTGTTACCCATGCAGAATCACATGCTACTAAATATTTCCCATCATTACCAAGGTTGAAGGAATTTTACCAAGGAGACAATGGAGCAAGTCAATCTGGCAAAACAACTCTGTTATGTAACTCCAAGAAGACCATCGTAGCCTAGTCAACCTGGTATGATGCAAGAACCTAATTCACAATTTCAAGGATATGTGCAACCATCTCAAAGTAATTGGAACACACCCTTTCCTTGGAAACCTTGGCCATCTCAACCCCAAAACCAATCTTGGCAACAAGGTTGACAAGAATGTTATGGGATAAATTCACAATATCCTCAATATTTTCCTCAATATCCTCCATACCCAACTCCATGATCTCCCTACCGTCCACCTCCACCACAATCGCAACCTCAACCACATCCATCTCAAATATCCACTCTCACTCAACTACCTATACCACCATTTCCAAACCCAAATAATGAAGTAACTCAACCCACTTATAATGTTGGGGTACAACACTTCTAAACAAAACCTCTTGATGTGAATGGTATTCACCTTAGATTAGTAAGTATATTGAAACAAAGAGATTTTCTTGATGCCATTGAAGAACAACATCTAGAAGAAGAAGATCCAGAGAAGACCAAGGAATCATGGACCACATTTAATGAGGAGCAGCCATTGGAGCCTAAGAATGAAGAATTTATGTTATGCTTATCATTAGATTCTTTATGTGTTCAAACTACTAATCAACAAAAAGAAGAATACTTGAATGTCATGGTAAAAGAAGAAACAAAAAGAGATCCAAATGTGAAAGTTGACCAGGGCCATTAATCCAAGATCTTTTGCTTATGGATGCATTAAAGAATTACATGTAACATAGCATATTAACCAAGGAAACTTAAGTCCACATAAAACATGAAGAAAAGATCATGAAAAGAAGAAATAGAGGACACAAGAGTTGATAATGGAGTTCGTCCAATTCGAACTACGTCTCGGGGTCTTGCTCAACAATGGAGAGGCCTTCATTCATTAAGTGGCATGAAGAAAAAAAAGAAGTACAAGAAAAATTACATAAGTAGCCTAATACCTCCTTGATGGAAGATGGATGAGAAATGGAGAGCTCTGGTGTAGAAACAAACATCATTGTTGAGCTCCTGTTGCCGAGAGGTGTAAAATTGACATAAAATTTGTCCAAAATGGACACTGGCAAGCTCTAGAGCCAGGGAATCTTCTGATACCCCGCAATATTCCCTGAACATGGTTCTGCCTCTCTGTCTGGCTCGTGGTTTCGCTCTGCTCCAATCTGATCTACCCCGACGCATTGTGAAATAAGGCTCAAATATATTTTCTTGGGCAGAGTTACCCAAGAGGCTGTCGTGGCCTGTTGGTAACGCCTTCGACTCTCCCGATGGAGGGTGGAGTTCAAATCCTGTTGATGGCATATTAGAGTGTTTTATGTTTTTTTATTGGGGCAGACGTTAAGCCTTGCCACCGACTGTTGTTTTATGGAGGAGTCGGGTGGCCCACCCCCATATATGCCCTATTATAGTGGTTCGGGTTCGGCGAGGGTCATGGCCCGCCGACCTTTTTATTGTTACTATTATTATATAATTGATATGGCTGTTGGGGGGTGGAGGGGTTGGTGGCCCACCATCCCATTAATATATATATATATATATATATATATATATATATATATATATCTATATATATATATATATATATATAGCTTTTTTTACAACTTTATGCCATATTTAGAAATTATCGAACTTGAAAGTTATTAGAAAATTAAGGGATCCAACAAATTCACCTAATTCTTGGGTGCTAGGTTCCTTTCCGGTTGACGGTGAAATTGAAGGACACTTAAACTTGGCCCATTGCCCAACTTTGACCACAAGTTTGACTTGCTCTAACTTCTCCATACGAGCTCGGATTCTAGTTCCATTCACACCATTGGAATTAGAGCGACAAACACTTCGATTTGATGCTGAGTTTATTGAAATTTTTCCACTTTGAATTTTGAGCCTTTTTACCATGCCACTGGTACTTTTAGAGATCCACATGGATCAATCCTCCTCATTGAGGAGATTTTGGTCCACCAAAATCATGAACACATCTAGCACATTGCATGTGCCCTTGCCAAACCACACTTTCAACCACCTGCACGTAAAACTGGTACGTCCTTTGCAATCATATATAAACCATACATGACTCAGACAACCCCTCACTTGCCAAGAGTTTATAGCACACACTCTTTAGCCAAGGATTACATAATAAAAACCAATACCTCAACTACTCATAAGAAAAGGCCACAAACATCATCGTTGCATTTTGAAGTGATGGAAAACACATCATCACTTTTAGATTTACTTGCAACGCATGATTTACAAATTGTGGCCATAACAAGGTACTATCTAAAAAAATCATCTTTTACTTAATAAAGTAAATGGGTTATCTTCTTGTGGTGGATTTTCTTATGGAATTTATTCAATGACTCGATCCTTCATGGGTGCTTTTTGGGCCTGAAGTGTTTGACATGCAGGTTTCTAATGTTCATCCTTGTTGCAATGATTCTTCCTCTTCCAAACTTTCCAGATCGTCTTGGAACACTTTCTCCTGATGTGCCTATGATAAGTGTTCATGGATCCCTCACTGTCACTGGAATGTGATGAGGTGCCCTCATCATCTGTCGTTGGTGGGTCACTGGTTGTTTTGGAGCATTCCCCAACTTCCTTCCTGACATACCCAAGTCCTGCATGACGAGGCAATTCCTCTACTTTGATGGGGTTCATGATGCCCTGGCCATTAATACCGAGGCCCTTCCCCTGATACCCCATTTTCATCAACAATTTGGATCCGATACCTGTATTATGTTTTTCAAAAGTAGTGAAGTCATCATCAATAAAGGTACATGAAATCGAAGAATCACTTTTTACTTCAAGGTGGTTATGTTGTAGCTTTTCCAAGGTTTCATCCTTGGCTTGCAACTGGCATAGCAGCCTTTGTTTCTCCTTTTCTACTTCCTGTAGGAGTCTCCTTAGCTCAGTATTCTCTTCTTGAATTATTTGGTTGATCTCCTCAAGTTCCTGGAGCCATGCCACATTGGGTGTCCTTTTCATCTTTGGTACAATATCTATTGAAACTTTTGTTTCATCACTCGAATCGGAACCAAAATCGATAGGTCCATTTGTTGCGATCCCAAGAGCTGCAATCTTCCTTTCGTCACCCGAATCTGACCCCAGGTCAATTGGTCTACCATGTGCAAATCCTGCAACTCTGACCATCTCATCTTCCTCTGATTTGGACTCGTGATCTTGTTGCATGGTTGAAGTTGTCTTCTGCCTCTCCCTTTTGTCATTCCTCTTAGGTCTCAGCTCAGGGTGCAATTTCCACCAATTCTCATTGTCGTGTCCCTCTTTCTCACAATGTGTACAAGAGGGCTTTGCCCCTCTTCTCTTGGCTGTTGCATCTCTTTTTGGGTGGTCATTTTGTTCATGCATCTCCCTGATTTCAATATGCATGGCCTTCACATTGGCCTCATCGATAGTAGTAGGCTCAAACAATAATAATGAATGCCTTATGTAACTATGTAAAGAACCAATATACTTAGTTACAATCTTTAGTGAATCTAATGGAATGCTCAAATTCAATGCTTGTTTTCTAAATTCTTCGGTGAAGTTTTGCACATTTTGACCCTTCCTTGCCTTAGGTGTTTCCATTCCATTAATTCTTTTTGTTTATATCCCATAGGGTAAAACTAATTCTTCAATGCAGATACAAAATTTGACCATGAGGAGAGAAGGTTACCCACATTTTTGTTGCCTTTCAATCTGCTCTCCCACCAAATGAGAGCGGTGCCACTCAGTCAAAGAGATGCCAACTGGATCTTTGCATTGTCTTCCTTGATTTGTTGAATCCAACAGTAGACCTCAATCTGTCTAATCCAATTGTTGAGTTTTTCTGCATTACATTCTCTAGCATACATAGGCAAGTCAAACTTTACATCTAGTTTAAGGAAAGGTTTTTTAGATGTATGTCTATGACGTCTGCGAGAATGACGAGAAGAAGAAGAGGAACTATCACTGGAATATGGAGAGGGAGGGGGATCTTCTCCACCATCTCCATGATGTACCGATTCGTGATCATCTGCATCTTTCTTCTCGTGCTGGAGGGCCTTCTTGTACTCGGAAAACAACTTGTCTACTTTCTTTGCCATATTGTAGAATTCCTTGTGGTAATTCCGCTCTTCTTCCCAAAGAGCTTCCTCATCTGCCATGTTTCTTCTTATGTGGTGCGCATTCTGCTTCGAGATCAAAGGACTTAAACTTTCCTTCGCCTCTTTGAAACTTGTTCCTAGTTAGCATATACTCATGCAATTCACATCGACAAAGAACTGCTCTAATACCAAACTTGATCCAAGATCTTTTGCTTATGGATGCATTAAAGAATTACATGTAACCAAGCATCTTAACCAAGGAAACTTAAGCGCACATAAAACATGAATAAAATATCATGAAAAGTAGAAATAGAGGACACAAGAGTTGATAATGGAGTTTGTCCAATTTGGACTACTTCTCCGAGCCCTTCTCAATAGTGGGGAGGCCTTCATTTATTAAGCGGCATGAAGAAAAGAAAGAAGTACAAGAAAAATTACATAAGAACCCTTATACCTCCTTGCTAGAAGATGGATGAGAAATGAAAACCTCTAGTGCAGAAACAAACATTATTGTTGAGTTCCTGTCACTGAGAGGTGTAAAATTGACATAAAATTTGTCCAAAAATGACATTGGCAAGTTTTAGAGCCCAGGGAATCTTCTGATACCCCGCAATATTCCCTGGGCATGGTTCCGCCCCTATGCCTGGCTCGTGGTTCCTTTCCGCTCCAATCTACTCTGCCCTGAAACACTGTGAAATGGGGCTCAAATATATTTTCTCGGGTGGAGTTACCCAAGAGGCCGTTGTGGTCAGTTGGTAACGCCTCCGGCTCTCCCAGTGGAGGAAGGGGTTTGAATCCCCTTGATGGAATATTAGAGTGTTTTATGGTTTGTTTGTTGGGGCGGGCATTAAGCCTTGCCACCAACTATTGTTTTATGGAGGAGTCAGGTGGCTCAACCCCATATACACCCTATTATAGTGGTTTGGGGTCGGCGGGGGTCATGGCCCGCTAACCTTTTTTATTATTATTATATAATTGATATGGACGTTGGGGGGTGGTGGGGTTGGTGGCCCGCTACCCCGTTAATATATATATATTTTTGTTTATTTTACAAATTTACACCATATTTAGAAATTCTCGAACCTAGAGGTTATTAGATAATTTAGGAATCCAAAAAATTCACTCGCTTCTCGGGTGCTAGGTTCCCTTCCAATTGACAATGAAACTGTAGGACACTTAAACCTGGCCCATTGCCTAACTTTGACTGCAAATTTGACTTGATCTAACTTCTACATACGAGCTTGGATTCAAGTGTCGTTCACACCGTTGGAATCAAGGCGACAGGCACTTCGATCTGATGCTGAGTTTTCTCGAAATTTTTCCACTTTGAATTTTGAGCCTTTTTACCATGTCACTCGTACTTTTAGAGATCCAACTAGATCATGTTGGAAATAATACTGAGAGGGTGGGGGGTGAATCAGTATTATCAAATTCTTTTCAATATTCACTCTAGATTTATAATTTAATTTATTCTTCAGATGTTGACCATTAATTTGAATGTCAGTACCATATAATAATGAACAGGAACAAGAAAAATAGACAGTCACACCAAAGAACACCAGATATAAGGTGGAAACCCAATGTGGGTGAAAACCACCTTCTGCAATGTGTCTCTATCTTCTTTCAATTAGAAACTTCTTTTACAATGATTCTGTACTGGTGCAGTCCTTTACCAGTACGCAGGCTGCAACCTTTAGAGAGCTACAACCCTCTCTCATTTTCCGGACTTTCCTGGAAGGGAGCTACAACCCCCTACTTCTTTTCTTCGAGGGACCACGTTTCGTCAATTTTTAGACTGGATCCATGAACATCAAATAATCATCAAGTACATGTGAATCAACCAATCTCATTTTACAATCAACTAATGAATCAACCAATAGCCTCTTAGAATGCAGTAAGCAGACAAGCAATACTAGTAATCTAAACCCAGAACTCTGCAGCAATAGACAAAAGGCAGCCAACAAATATTTCAAGAAAAGTCCGCAACTTCACCAATATAAACCTGTGAATATGCGCACTTTTTCTGTGTCTAGCCTGCGTAGATCCGCACCTGATCTGTCAAATGGACAGGGCACCTCCGCACCTGATCCGTCTATTGGAATGCACACCTCCGCACCTGGGCCTTCTACTGGATTCCGGACCTCTGCACCTGTGCCGTCTACTGGACTGCGGACCTCCGCACCTGCACCTTCTACTGGACTGCGGATCTCCGCACCTGCGCCGTCTACCTGACTGCGAACCTCCGCACCTGCGCCGTCTACTGGTCTGCGGACCTCCGCACCTGTGCCGTCTACTGGTCTGCGCACCTCCGCACCTGAGCCGTATCTCGCCTGCGGACCTCTGGATATAAACACTTTATCAGTCCTCAATTGTAACCCAGACTCTCAGATCCACAGATCTGCTCATGCACCAAAGAGATCACGACCCCTCAATTGATCAGTCTTCTCATGCTCAGGCTTAGTTTTATTTCATCAATCGATTACAAGTATTTCAGATCTTGTTCATCTTAAGATATTCAACATTCACAAGTGCCTAGCCAAATGATCTCCTTTCCTTTTTATAGGTAAACCCTTACACAAACCATGGATCAAAACCATAGAAAGCCAATACAAGGGACCCAAAACCGGGGTTCAATATTTTAGATGCTATACCACGGACCAAAACCATAGGATCAAACACGTCGGACTAAATACCATGGATCAATCATAAAAATTCCCACATGCGCGCGCTTCTCTGCATTGAAGTGAGCGAAATTGACGTCCGCACCTTTTGTTCGGAGAACCTGCGGGTATGCCTGCACTCCTTGTTCGGGGCACCTACAGGTCTGTAGCTTTTGTTAGGCTCACCTGCGGAAGTTTGATGGCAAGGATCCCGCCACATGGATATTACAGATGGAGCAATTCTTCGATCTCAATAATGTGCAAAATGCACAAAAGGTACGTATGGCAACTATATATTTGGAACCAAATCAGTTTGTATGGTATCAATGGCTTTGTTCTCGTAAACAATTTATCACTTGGGCAATTTTTACGGAAGAATTGATAGCACATTATGAGGATACAAAAAGCAACACTTTTTTTAGCCAATTGATAAGTCTCAAACAAAAGGGTTCAATAATGGAGCACATTGAGGAGTTCCAAAAATTGAACATAAGGGTAAAAGATATTCCAGAGGAGCATAGGATTGATGTGTTCATAGGGTCTTTAAAGGATAATATCCAACATGATGTTCGCCTTTGGGAACCTGATTCATTAGAGAAGGCATTCAGGTTAGCAAGAAAAATGGAAAGCAAAATTATGGCAACTAGGAAGCATACCACTCACAACTATAAAGACGGAAGTGTTGTTGCCCCTAGTCTTCCACAACCTACAAGGTTGACACCACAAAAATTGGAAGAAAAAAGAGCAAAAGGGCTTTGTTACAATTGTGATAGCAAATACACAAAAGGTCATAAGTGTGCTGAGAAGAAATTATTCTACATAGATTGTGAAGAGGAAGAAGAAAAGGAGCAAGAAAGGTCAAAAGAAGAGGATATATTCCAGGAACAAAGCCTAGATGAAGAAAAAATAAATCCGACCATATCTTGTAATGCATTGGCGGGAATTACCACTCCTCAAACCATCAAGATAGAAGGACAAATCAAGAAGAAAAAGGTAATAGTGTTGATTGATTCAGGAAGCACCCACAATTTTATTCATTGTAGGGTAGCAAAAGAATTGAATTGCTTCCTATATCCAGCACCAGAGTGTCAAGTGATGATTGCAAATGGAGGAACAATAAATTGCTCTGGAAAGTGCCATAATATCAAGCTATCCATGGGAGAATATGTATTGACTAGCCCAATGCTTTCCATTCCAATGGGAGGTGCTGATGTTGTACTAGGAGTCCAATGGCTACAATCCTTGGGTACAATAGCTTTTAATTTTCAAGAACTTTTCATCAAATTTTCTACGGAAGGAAAGGAAGTTGAATTAAGGGGTATTGCAGGGAAACCAGGAAAGATAATCAGCTCTAATGGCATGACAAAGCTTCTAAAAAAGGAGCAAAGAGGTGTAATTGCACAATTATGTTCGCTAGATGTTTCCACATTGGAATCATCTATTTCTCCAGATCTCCAAAAAGTCCTGGACAATCATTCCAAGGTATTTGAGACTCCCAAAGGTCTCCCACCTATGCGTGATCATGATCATGCTATTCATCTGATTCCAGGAAGTGTTCCTCCAAACATCAGGCCGTACAGATATCCCTATGTCCAAAAAAGTGAAATTGAACGTATGGTTGCAGAAATGCTAGAGGCTGGTATAATTCAACCGAGTCAAAGTTCTTTTTCAGCTCCAGTAGTATTGGTGCACAAGAAGGATGGATCATGGCGCATGTGTCCGGATTATAGGGAGCTCAACAAGCTCACTATTAAAGATAAGTTCCCCATTCCTGTCATTGATGAATTACTGGATGAATTGCATGGATCAATTTACTTCACCAAGTTGGATCTTCGTTCGGGATATCATCAAATCAGAATGAAGATTGAAGACATTCCGAAAACGGCATTTAGAACTCATGAGGGTCATTATGAATTTTTGGTCATGCCTTTTGGCCTTACCAATGCACCTTCAACATTTCAAGGTTTGATGAATTCAATTTTCAAACCATTCCTTAGAAAATTTGTGTTAGTATTTTTTGATGATATACTAATCTACAACAAGTCTTGGAAGGATCATGTTGAACATGTTGACAGGGTGCTACAACTATTGGAGGAGAAACAATTATATGCAAAAAGATCCAAATGTTTCTTTGGAGTCCAGGAGGTGGAATATTTGGGTCATATTGTATCTCATGAAGGAGTTAAGGTAGACCCTAGCAAAATTAAAGCCATTAAGGAATGGAAAATCCCCACATCCATAAAGCATCTGCGAGGATTTCTTGGGTTGACAGGGTATTATCGCAAGTTTGTTAAGAATTATGGGAGAATAGCAGCACCTCTAACAACATTATTGAAGAAAGATTCATTTTCATGGACTCCGGAAGCAACAAAGGCCTTTGAACATCTTAAAGAGGCAATGTGCCAAGCACCAGTCTTAGCTACACCGGACTTCACAAAAACCTTTATTGTGGAATGTGATGCTTCAGGAAATGGAATTGGTGCTGTTTTAATGCAAGATGAAAGACCCATTGCTTTTGAAAGTCGTCCAATCAAGGGAAAGTTTTTAAGCAAAGCTATTTATGAGAAGGAAATGTTGGCAATACTCCATGCACTTAAGAAATGGCGACCCTACCTAATGGGAAGACACTTCAAGGTAAAAATGGATCATGATAGCCTTAAATACTTTTTAGAACAAAGATTATCCTCTGAAGAGCAACAAAATGGGTCACAAAGATGTTGGGTTATGACTTTGAAATCATCTACAAAAAAGGGAAGCAAAATGTGGTGGCAGATGCACTCTCAAGAAAGGATGAGGATGTGGAAGCATTGTTGTGTGCCATTTCTATTATCCAACCAGATTGGATAAACGAAGCAAGGGAGGAATGGAAGAATGACGAAGAAGTGTGGGCACTTATTCAAAAGCTACAACAAGATTCCAGTACTTCTGATACATTTAGCTGGCAAAATGATTCGTTATGGTACAAAGATCGCTTATACCTCTGTAAGAATTCCCAGCTAAAACAAAAGATTCTTATGGAATTGCACACTTCTCCCTTAGGAGGGCACTCAGGATTTTTAAAAACTTACCACAGGGTTAAGAAGGAATTTTTTTGGGATGGCCTTAAATCAGATATTCAAAAGTTTGTGGCGGAATGTTTGGTTTGCCAACAAAATAAAGTTGAAACAATTAAGACACCGGGTCTATTACAACCTTTATCCATTCCAAGCCAACGTTGGGAGGAGGTTTCAATGGATTTTATCACAGGTTTACCCAAGTCTGAGGGAAAGAGTGTCATCATGGTGGTAGTTGACAGACTTACCAAGTATGCACACTTTTGTGCATTATCACATCCATTTAAAGCCAGTACAGTTTCTACTGCATTTATGGAAACAGTTCAAAAGCTACATGGAAACCCAAAGATTATTGTAAGTGACAGAGATCCCATTTTCACTGGAAATTTTTGGACAGAATTATTTTCTTGTCTTGGTACTCAGTTAGCTCATAGCTCATCTTATCATCCTCAATCTGATGGGAAAACTGAGATAGTAAACAAATGTTTGGAAGGATATCTTCGTTGCTTTGTATCTGATAAACAGACACAATGGGTCAAATGGTTGCCTCTGGCTGAATGGTGGTATAACACTTCCTTCCATACAGCAACAAAAATGACCCCATTTATGGCACTTTATGGGTATCAACCACCATCCATCACATCATATTTAAGAGAAAATTCTAAGGTTCAGGCAGTGGAACATCACATCGAACATCAACAACAAGTCCTCCAACTCTTAAAGGATAACCTCGTGTTGGCACAAAATAGAATGAAACAACAGGCAGATCAACATCGCAGTGAAAGAAGTTTTGATGTAGGTGATTGGGTATTCCTACGGCTACAACCATATAAGAAAATGTCCCTAAAGCAAGCTAAGAAGGATAATAAATTATCACCAAAGTATTATGGTCCGTACAAGGTGTTGCAAAAGATTGGTACTATGGCATACAAATTGGAGCTTCCTGCAACTTCTCGATTGCACCCAGTTTTCCATGTTTCATGTTTAAAGAAGGTTATAGGTGACAAGCTCCCAATTCAAACAATATTGCCAGAACTTGACGAGGAAGGAAAAATTATATTGGAACCGGAAGCAGTCACAGAAACAAGAACTCGACAGCTACGAAATCGATCAATTTCAGAGTATCTTATCAAGTGGAAGAACTTATCCGCTGAAGATTCCACATGGGAGGATGAGAATTTTATGCAGAAGTATCCAGAACTACTCAAGCGTTGAGGACAACACTTTTTTGAAGGAGAGGGGCATGTTGGGTCCCTATAATACTAGTGATTACCCCATTACTATTGTAGTTATACCCCTTATTTATATTGTTGTGCCCCTATTACCCCCATATTGTTATTTCTGTGCCCCATAGAATCCCTCTATTGTTATTTTTGTGGCTTTATATTATTATTGTTAGGTCGGCTGGATTATATTGTGACTCCTTAGACTCCTATATATAGAAAGGAGGTTTTTTCATTTGAATCATCAAAGAATTGTTCATTTATGTAATGTAAAGGAGCTTGCCCCCTCGAAGAGGCTGAATTCTAAGGCGTTGATCTATATTTTCTATCTTTTCTTGAGCTGGTTTCATAACATGGGAATTTGGATTTTGTTGAGAAGGTTGTTGTTGTTCTGGAAATGGAAATGAAAATTGTGGATTTTGATTTGGAAGTTGTGGAGCTTGTTGATTTTGAAAAGACGGAGGATATTGGTAAAATTGAGCAAATCTCCCATAAGGATTTTGCATACCTTTTACCCATGATTGAAATGGATTTTGAGGTTGGGACCAAGGTTGTTGCCAAGGATTCCAATTTGGTGGGGGTTGAAAGTTCGTGGGGTTGTTAAACCCTTGATTTTGTTGCCCCTGCCAAGGTCTCCTTGAAACAAAATAGAGAGATTCAATTGAATTTGGGTCTTCTTGAAAGACAACTTTGAGCCCAGGAATTGAAGGACAATCCTTGGTCTCATGGATTTCTGAACAAATCATACATGTTTCTACAGATTTTGGATCCAAGGGGCATTCCCTTAGAGCATGTTTATTCCTACATTTTGGACAAAAGATGGCCAAAGCTTCAGCTTCTGCTTTCTGCTTGTTTTGTATTTTAAGGGTGTCTAGTTGCTCACTAAGGCTCCCTAAAATATCAGTTTTGAATTCATCAAGCATGTTTCCAATCTCAGCCCTACTTACTGATCCAGTTGCAGATTTGTTTGCTCTAATGAGAGAAGGATCTCTAGGCCCTTTTCCAGTTTTAGATTTTCCCCTTGAGAGATGGACACATAGTTCTGCTATATCATGAAGTGGAAGTTGAGAAATATCTCATTTTCCCATCATGTTTAAAATATCTATCCATTCATCTCTAATGGCTTTTAAGAGAAGGGATTTCAAGGTTTCCTCATCTAGGTTATTCATTTTTTCTCTTTTCAGGTTGTATTGAAATCTTTCAAGTAAATCCTCCAAGTTTTCATCTTCTTTTTGCACCATTTTGAATACCTCATCCTTATGATTGGTGGGCATACAATAGTCCAGGTATCTATCCAAAAATGTTTGTTTCATATCATTCCAAGTCCTAATAGATTGAGTTACTAATCCCATGAACCATTTTAGAGCAGTTCCCTTCAATGTTGAAGGAAACAATTTGAGTTTTTGAGAGTCTTCCATATAATCATAAGTTCGGCACACGACTTCAAACTCAAATAGAAATGTTTCAGGATCCTCACTTCACAACCCATAAAAGTTTGGGAGGATAGATGGTGAGATGTTTTTCATTGTTGTATGAGATTCCTCATCAACTATAGGAAATTAAAATGAGTTATCTCCATCCCTATTTCCCCCGTTGTTACCTATACCTCCTCCATTGTTTCCTCCTCCTCTACCTCTACCTCTACCTCCTCCTCCAAATCCATTTACTACTTCCTTTGTCATGATAGTTTCCTCAGAGATTTCAGAGTCCTCTCGTTCTTCTAGTAATGGTGAATGAGGAGGAATTTCTCCCTCTTCTTCTTCAGGTGATTCTACTTCCTCGATTACAATTTGTTTTCCTGTAGAAGTAAAGAAAGGGTCTTTTCCTAACTCAGATTCGGTGGATAGTGTGGGAGAGTCTCCTAATTCAGTTGCTGCCCCTTCAATTCCAGGAATATTAAGGCTAGGAGTGTGAGTTGGAGATGATGGAGGTGTATCTTGTCTATGCCTTGAAGTAGATGGAGTTGTAAAAATAAAACTTTTGGCCCTAGCTATAAACTTTCCCCTAGAATCTCTTGCTCTATGCATGTCATTTTTTTTTATTTTTTTTCAAGTCAGGCTAATAATTCTCTCTCTGATCTTCCAGATCACTCTAGGTGCAAGAAGAGAGCACACTCAAGAG
This sequence comes from Pinus tabuliformis, assembly GCA_031772625.1. Taxonomy (NCBI): domain Eukaryota; kingdom Viridiplantae; phylum Streptophyta; class Pinopsida; order Pinales; family Pinaceae; genus Pinus; species Pinus tabuliformis. The sequence continues at coordinate 651,284,863 of CM062815.1, read as the reverse complement.
ATTATTGAACCAATAACTCTCTTTTTTGATCCTCCAGATCACACTAGGTGCAAGAGGAGAGCATTCTTTGAGAAGTTATCAATTTTTACCTTCTTTGAAATTTTCTTGTTTTTTTTTTAAGAAATTGGCTACCTAGTTTCACTTCCCCGACAATGGCGCCAAAATGTTTGGTCAATTTAGAGTGTCATAAATTGCTATATTAATTGTCAATCAGGGAGTTGTAAACTGCGAAAGTGAGGTGCACTATATATGCAAGATAACCGATTTCTTTCTTTTTGTCGTTTTTGTCTTTTTAGTTTGTTTTTGGGTTTATCTTCGTTGATTCCCTAATGTGAGATGGCAATTCTAAAAGTAAAGTATGGATATAAGTGTTCAAGGCAATGGTGTCCTTTAAAATGATTTCCAAATTCAAAATTTTCAAAAAGGCTTTAAAACTTGCAATGATGAAACTAATTCCTAAAAGAGAATGAAAATGTACCACTATTCTAATTAAACAAACAGTGAGCTAGTGACCATGAAACCCAGTATCCTTGTTGCTGTGTAAATATAAAAGAAACTGAACTCAAAGAAATCCAAAAGTTGCAAGCAAAGAAAAGCTAAGATCAAACTACATCAACTCATATTCTCACCCCTCACCATTTGTCTTGCTCTGGTTTTAGGAGGTAATCATAAAAAAATTGAGCAATCTGATATCTAATTTGCAGGAAATGAAACTAATATTAAACTACACACTCATACTCCAATCCCTCACCATTTGTCTCGCTCTGGCGTTAGGAGGTAACTGAAAATGACATGAGCAATTCAATAACTAACTTGCAGAAAAATAAACTAACATCAAACTACGCATTCATACTCCAATCCCTCATCATTTGACTCGCTCTGGCTTTAGGAGGTAACTGAAAATGACATGAGAAATTCAATAACTAACTTGCAGAAAAATAAAATAATATCAAACTATGCATTCATACTTCAATCCCTCACCATTTGACTCGCTCTGGCTTTAGGAGGTAACTGAAAATGACATGAGTAATCTAATATCTATCTTGCAGAAAAGTAAATGAACAAAACTGAAAGAAATAAACAGTGCTGGAATTAGAACTAAGAAAATAAATCAGTAGAAGGACAAGATAATTCCATGTCATTAGTCATTATAAAGCTATGTGCAAATGCCCAGGCTGCCTATTAGAACCTGAAATAAAGACACTGATCAGTTAACAGCATTAGAAAGCATAAAAACTATGGACAAAAATCAACATGAATACCATAAGCAGTGCAATATATACAAGTAAACAATTATGGCATCAGGAACGTAAAGGAATAAAGCATGAAACTATACAGCAATTAACAAAACCCTGGTGTGTACAGGGGTCCTCTGCACAACCTCGACCAATCAGCAATCAACCACGAATTGAGCTTATAAACAATGTCTTCTCATGTATTAAAATGCAGTCATAACACAGAAATAAAGTTATGGCACAGTGGGCTCGTAAACAGTCAAATTTACATTCCAAAAGCTAGCTAATATGCATATGAGAATGCTTTATTTATAACAGAGGATGACACAACTACTTTCCTAAAATCTGCGCTGATAAAAAGACACGTGAATAACCACGTCCAGAAATCTAGCATTATGGTAGCCGTGAAAATTAAATCCAAGGAGGGTGGCTGTTAGATTCGGTTCATGGAGCAATCCACAGGTGTTAACACGTCTCCTGAGATTTAGGAACGGCCACGCAAGTCTTCACGTGGTGAAAAACAGAGTTCTGCCACCGTAAGACTCTTAGGTTGACCACCGCTTGACTATCTTTGACCACGACCTTCTGTGAGGGATTCGGCTGAACCAATAGGACACGGTCCATGTCCACATCAATTGAAACTTTCCCATGTGGCCGGATTCGCCTGAAGACACCTGTAACATAGACTTTAAGAAAAAGGTTGCGGAAAGTGACAAGATTCCGTAGCTGAATGAGCAAAAATCTAGATCAAACAACAGACACAAGACATAGTTAGGAAACCATTTTATATGCTCTTTTTAAACTAATATGCAATGATTTGATAGCTTAGGAGGTCCAGGTAAATGGAAAAAGGCTAGAAAGGGGTATAGGGAAGATGCAAGTTTGGGACTCAACATGTACCATTCACACTCTAGGTTAATATTTACATTTCTTCAAATATGATTAACATTTACATTCATGAAAAGTAGAATAGCCTTTCCTTTTCTGCAAAAGTAACTAGGATTTCCTCTCTACAAAAGTAATTAGATTTCATTTTTTCAAATAGAGTAACATTTCCATTTCTGCAATTATTTTAGGCTTGGATTTCATGGCATTAAATTCATTGCATCAAATCAGCGAAAGGATGACACATTGCAACCTGCACATATAGTGTCGACACCTCTTAAGTTTGTATGAACCCCGGGTTGATAATTTAAGTTGGTAACCTTGTGAGTTGCAACATTCTTGTTGCAATACTAAGGCTCACCACTTTTTGGTGCTGTTTTCGTGGACGTGTCAAAACATGCATTATTTTATTCCCTAGTTGATTCATTTCTTTTACTTTATGAAAAACACAAACAAATTACATTAGCAATCTTTCATTTCAAAAACAGAAAATTGCATTGCATTAGCATTTTCCGTAAAAAATAAATCATAAAAGCAAAAAAAATCTTCAATACCATAACCCCCCAGTTGATCAAATGGTGCAGTAAGAACCACATCACCATCCACTTTTGCAGGTAGAAGAAGAAGAGGTGGCAGAGAAGGTAGAAGAAATGGATGGAGATGATGGAAATAAAGAAGATCCTCTTGGATTTCAGATTCAAGATACTGATATTAGTGTTCATATGAAGAACATCCCTCCATCTTTCCTTCCCAAATTCCATGGTATGAGGTCAGAGGATCTGGAAACCTTTATATTTGAATTTGAAATCCTTTGTAGATCTTATGGTTACTTATTAAACACTAAAAAATTGAGATTGTTTACAGCAACATTGAAGGATAGAGCTCTTAAATGGTTCATGGGTTTAGGGACTAATTAAATAAGATCATGGAATGATATGCAAAAGATATTTATAGAAAAATATAAAGATCATGATCTTAAAGAAGAAATCTTTAGAATGACTAAAAAAGAAGATGAGAGCCTCGAGGATCTAATAGAGAGATTAATGTGTAATGATAAGAGGGAAAAATTACATCATTTAGGTTTGACATGCTAAAAACTCTATTACTTAGAAAAATTAGGGATGATTGGATTGATATCCTCAATCTCATGAGTAAAGGTGATGTATACTAATTATCATTTGAAGAAATTTTTGAAACAAGCAAGCACATATCAAGAGGAAGGGCAAGAGTAAGTAAATCAACATCAAGATCGGTAAGTCAAGTTGAACTTGGAAATTTGTTTGATAACTTTAAAACATAAATTCTTTGCAACCTATGTGAACAAGTAGAGATGTTTAGAATGCAAAATGAGCAAAAAAGAAGATGTTGATATATGTGTTACCCATGCAGAATCACATGCTACTAAATATTTCCCATCATTACCAAGGTTGAAGGAATTTTACCAAGGAGACAATGGAGCAAGTCAATCTGGCAAAGCAACTCTGTTATGTAACTCCAAGAAGACCATGGTAGCCTAGTCAACCTCGTATGATGAAGAACCTAATTCACAATTTCAAGGATATGTGCAACCATCTCAAAGTAATTGGAACACACCCTTTCCTTGGAAACCTTGGCCATCTCAACCCCAAAACCAATCTTGGCAACAAGGCTGACAAGAATGTTATGGGATAAATTCACAATATCCTCCATACCCAACTCCATGATCTCCCTACCGTCCACCTCCACCACAATCGCAACCTCAACCACATCCATCTCAAATATCCACTCTCACTCAACTACCTATACCACCATTTCCAAACCCAAACAATGAAGTAACTCAACCCACTTATAATGTTGGGGTACAACACTTCTAAACAAAACCTCTTGATGTGAATGGTATTCACCTTAGATTAGGAAGTATATTGAAACAAAGAGATTTTCTTGATGCCATTGAAGAACAACATCTAGAAGAAGAAGATCCAGAGAAGACCAAGGAATCATGGACCACATTTAATGAAGAGCAGCCATTGGAGCCTAAGAATGAAGAATTTATGTTATGCTTATCATTAGATTCTTTATGTGTTCAAACTACTAATCAACAAAGAGAAGAATACTTGAATGTCATGGTAAAAGAAGAAACAAAAAGAGATCCAAATGTGAAAGTTGACCAGGGCCATTAATCCAAGATCTTTTGCTTATGGATGCATTAAAGAATTACATGTAACATAGCATATTAACCAAGGAAACTTAAGTGCACATAAAACATGAAGAAAAGATCATGAAAAGAATAAATAGAGGACACAAGAGTTGATAATGGAGTTCGTCCAATTCGAACTACATCTCCGGGTCTTGCTCAACAATGGAGAGGCCTTCATTCATTAAGTGGCATGAAGAAAAAAAAGAAGTACAAGAAAAATTACATAAGTAGCCTAATACCTCCTTGATGGAAGATGGATGAGAAATGGAGAGCTCTGGTGTAGAAACAAACATCATCGTTGAGCTCCTGTTGCCGAGAGGTGTAAAATTGACATAAAATTTGTCCAAAATGGACACTGGCAAGCTCTAGAGCCAGGGAATCTTCTGATACCCCGCAATATTCCCTGAACATGGTTCCGCCTCTCTGTCTGGCTCGTGGTTCCGCTCTGCTCCAATCTGATCTACCCCGACGCATTGTGAAATAAGGCTCAAATATATTTTCTTGGGCAGAGTTACCCAAGAGGCTGTCGTGGCCTGTTGGTAATGCCTTCGACTCTCCCGACGGAGGGTGGAGTTCAAATCCTGTTGATGGCATATTAGAGTGTTTTATGTTTTTTTATTGGGGCAGACGTTAAGCCTTGCCACCGACTGTTGTTTTATGGAGGAGTCGGGTGGCCCACCCCCATATATGCCCTATTATAGTGGTTCGGGTTCGGCGAGGGTCATGGCCCGCCGACCTTTTTATTGTTACTATTATTATATAATTGATATGGCTGTTGGGGGGTGGAGGGGTTGGTGGCCCACCATCCCATATATATATATATATATATATAGCTTTTTTTACAACTTTACGCCATATTTAGAAATTATCGAACTTGAAAGTTATTAGAAAATTAAGGGATCCAACAAATTCACCTAATTCTTGGGTGCTAGGTTCCTTTCCGGTTGGCGGTGAAATTGAAGGACACTTAAACTTGGCCCATTGCCCAACTTTGACCACAAGTTTGACTTGCTCTAACTTCTCCATACGAGCTCGGATTCTAGTTCCATTCACACCATTGGAATTAGAGCGACAAACACTTCGATTTGATGCTGAGTTTATTGAAATTTTTCCACTTTGAATTTTGAGCCTTTTTACCATGCCACTGGTACTTTTAGAGATCCACATGGATCAATCCTCCTCATTGAGGAGATTTTGGTCCACCAAAATCATGAACACATCTATCACATTGCATGTGCCCTTGCCAAACCACACTTTCAACCACCTGCACGTAAAACTGGTACGTCCTTTGCAATCATATATAAACCATACATGACTCAAACAACCCCTCACTTGCCAAGAGTTTATAGCACACACTCTTTGGTCAAGGATTACATAATAAAAACCAATACCTCAACTACTCATAAGAAAAGGCCACAAACATCATCGTTGCATTTTGAAGTGATGGAAAACACATCATCACTTTTACATTTACTTGCAACGCATGATTTACAAATTGTGGCCATAACAAGCTACTATCTAAAAAAACCATCTTTTACTTAATAAAGTAAATGGGTCATCTTCTTGTGGTGGATTTTCTTGTGGAATATCTTCAATGACTGGATCCTTCATGGGTGCTTTTTGGGCCTGAAGTGTTTGACATGCAGGTTTCTAATGTTCATCCTTGTTGCAATGATTCTTCCTCTTCCAGACTTTCCAGATCATCTTGGAACACTTTCTCTTGATGTGCCTCTGATAAGTGTTCATGGATCCCTCACTGTCACTGGAATGTGATGAGGTGCCCTCATCATCTGTCGTTGGTGGGTCACTGGCTGTTTTGGAGCATTCCCCAACTTCCTTCCTGACATACCCAAGTCCTGCATGATGAGGCAATTCCTCTACTTTGATGGGGTTCATGATGCCCTGGCCATTAATGCCGAGGCCCTTCCCCTGATACCCCATTTTCTTCAACAATTTGGATCCGATACCTGTAGTATGTTTTTCAAAAGTAGTGAAATCATCATCAAGAAAGGTACATGAAATCGAAGAATCACTTTTTACCTCAAGGTGGTTATGTTGTAGCTTTTCCAAGGCTTCATCCTTGGCTTGCAACTGGCATAGCAACCTTTGTTTCTCCTTTTCTACTTCCTGTAGGAGTCTCCTTAGCTCAGTATTCTCTACTTGAATTATTTGGTTGATCTCCTCAAGTTCCTGGAGCCATGCCACATTGGGTGTCCTTTTCATCTTTGGTACAATATCTATTGAAACTTTTGTTTCATCACTCGAATCGGAACCCAAATCGATAGGTCCATCTGTTGCGATCCCAAGAGCTGCAATCTTCCTTTCATCACCGGAATCTGACCCCAGGTCAATTGGTCTACCTTGTGCAAATCCTGCAACTGTGACCTTCTCATCTTCCTCTGATTTGGACTCATGATCTTGTTGCATGGTGGAAGTTGTCTTCTGCCTCTCCTTTTTGTCATTCCTCTTAGGTCTCAGCTCAGGGTGCAATTTCCAGCAATTCTCTTTGTCGTGTCCCTCTTTCTCACAATGTGTACAAGAGGGCTTTGCCCCTCTTCTCTTGGCTGTTGCAGCTCTTTTTGGGTGGTCATTTTGTTCATGCATCTCCCTGATTTCAAGATGCATGGCCTTCACATTGGCCTCATCGATAGTAGTAGGCTCAAACAATAATAATGAATGCCTTATGTAACTATGTAAAGAACCAATATACTTAGTTACAATCTTTAGTGAATCTAATGGAATGCTCAAATTCAATGCTTGTTTTCTAAATTCTTCGGTGAAGTTTTGCACATTTTGACCCTTCCTTGCCTTAGGTGTTTCCATTCCATTAATTCTTTTTGTTTATATCCCAAAGGGTAAAACTAATTCTTCAATGCAGAAACAAAATTTGACCATGAGGAGAGAAGGTTACCCACATTTTTGCTGCCTTTCAATCTGCTCTCCCACCAAATGAGAGCGGTGCCACTCAGTCAAAGAGATGCCAACTGGATCTTTGCATTGTCTTCCTTGATTCGTTGAGTCAAATAGTAGACCTCAATCTGTCTAATCCAATTGTTGAGTTTTTCTGCATTACATTCTCTAGCATACATAGGCAAGTCAAACTTTACATCTAGTTTAAGGAAAGGTTTTTTAGATGTATGTCTATGACGTCTGCGAGAATGATGAGAAGAAGAAGAGGAACTATCACTGGAAGATGGAGAGGGAGGGGGATCTTCTCCACCATCTCCATGATGTACCGATTCGTGATCATCTGCATCTTTCTTCTCGTGCTGGAGGGCCTTCTTGTACTCGGAAAACAACTTGTCTACTTTCTTTGCCATATTGTAGAATTCCTTGTGGTAATTCCGCTCTTCTTCCCAAAGAGCTTCCTCATCTGCCATGTTTCTTCTTATGTGGTGCGCATTCTACTTCGAGATCAAAGGACTTAAACTTTCCTTTGCCTCTTTGAAACTTGTTCCTAGTTAGCATATACTCATGCAATTCACATCGACAAAGAACTGCTCTAATACCAAACTTGATCCAAGATATTTTGCTTATGGATGCATTAAAGAATTACATGTAACCAAGCATCTTAACCAAGGAAACTTAAGCGCACATAAAACATGAATAAAATATCATGAAAAGTAGAAATAGAGGACACAAGAGTTGATAATGGAGTTTGTCCAATTTGGACTACTTCTCCGGGCCCTTCTCAATAGTGGGGAGGCCTTCATTTATTAAGCGGCATGAAGAAAAGAAAGAAGTACAAGAAAAATTACATAAGAACCCTTATACCTCCTTGCTAGAAGATGGATGAGAAATGAAAACCTCTAGTGCAGAAACAAACATTATTGTTGAGTTCCTGTCACTGAGAGGTGTAAAATTGACATAAAATTTGTCCAAAAATGACATTGGCAAGTTTTAGAGCCCAGGGAATCTTCTGATACCCCGCAATATTCCCTGGACATGGTTCCGCCCCTATGCCTGGCTCGTGGTTCCTTTCCGCTCCAATCTACTCTGCCCTGAAACACTGTGAAATGGGGCTCAAATATATTTTCTCGGGTGGAGTTACCCAAGAGGCCGTTGTGGTCAGTTGGTAACGCCTCCGGCTCTCCCAGTGGAGGAAGGGGTTTGAATCCCCTTGATGGAATATTAGAGTGTTTTATGGTTTGTTTGTTGGGGCGGGCATTAAGCCTTGCCACCAACTATTGTTTTATGGAGGAGTCAGGTGGCTCACCCCCATATACACCCTATTATAGTGGTTTGGGGTCGGCGGGGGTCATGGCCCGCTAACCTTTTTTATTATTATTATATAATTGATATGGACGTTGGGGGGTGGTGGGGTTGGTGGCCCGCTACCCCGTTAATATATATATATTTTTGTTTATTTTACAAATTTACACCATATTTAAAATTCTCGAACCTAGAGGTTATTAGATAATTTAGGAATCCAAAAAATTCACTCGCTTCTCGGGTGCTAGGTTCCCTTCCAATTGACAATGAAACTGTAGGACACTTAAACCTGGCCCATTGCCTAACTTTGACTGCAAATTTGACTTGATCTAACTTCTACATACGAGTTTGGATTCAAGTGTCGTTCACACCGTTGGAATCAAGGTGACAGACACTTCGATCTGATGCTGAGTTTTCTCGAAATTTTTCCACTTTGAATTTTGAGCCTTTTTACCATGTCACTCGTACTTTTAGAGATCCAACTAGATCATGTTGGAAATAATACTGAGAGGGTGGGGGGTGAATCAGTATTATCAAATTCTTTTCAATATTCACTCTAGATTTATAATTTAATTTATTCTTCAGATGTTGACCATTAATTTGAATGTCAGTACCATATAATAATGAACAGGAACAAGAAAAATAGACAGTCACACCAAAGAACACCAGATATAAGGTGGAAACCCAATGTGGGTGAAAACCACCTTCTGCAATGTGTCTCTATCTTCTTTCAATTAGAAACTTCTTTTACAATGATTCTGTACTGGTGCAGTCCTTTACCAGTACGCAGGCTGCAACCTTCAGAGAGCTACAACCCTCTCTCATTTTCCGGACTTTCCTGGAAGGGAGCTACAACCCCCTACTTCTTTTCTTCGAGGGACCACGTTTTGTCAATTTTTAGACTGGATCCATGAACATCAAATAATCATCAAGTACATGTGAATCAACCAATCTCATTTTACAATCAACTAATGAATCAACCAATAGCCTCTTAGAATGCAGTAACCAGACAAGCAATACTAGTAATCTAAACCCAGAACTCTGCAGCAATAGACAAAAGGCAGCCAACAAATATTTCAAGAAAAGTCCGCAACTTCACCAATATAAACCTGCGAATATCCGCACTTTTGCTGTGTCTAGCCTGCGTAGCTCCGCACCTGATCTGTCTACTGGACAGCGCACCTCTGCACCTGATCCGTCTACTGGAATGCACACCTCCGCACCTGGGCCTTCTACTGGATTCCGGACCTCTGCACCTGCACCGTCTACTGGACTGCGGACCTCCGCACCTGCACCTTCTATTGGACTGCGGACCTCCGCACCTGCGCCGTCTACTGGACTGTGGACCTCCGCACCTGCGCCATCTACTGGTCTGCGGACCTCCGCACCTGTGCCATCTACTGGTCTGCGCACCTCCGCACCTGAGCCGTATCTCGCCTGTGGACCTCCGGATATAAACACTTTATCAGTCCTCAATTGTAACCCAGACTGTCAGATCCACAGATCTGATCATGCACCAAAGAGATCACGACCCCTCAATTGATCAGTCTTCTCATGCTCAGGCTTAGTTTTATTTCATCAATCGATTACAAGTATTTCAGATCTTGTTCATCTTAAGATATTCAACATTCACAAGTGCCTAGCCAAATGATCTCCTTTCCTTTTTATAGGCAAACCCTTACACAAACCATGGATCAAAACCATAGAAAGCCAATACAAGGGACCCAAAACCGGGGTTCAATATTTTAGATGCTATACCACGGACCAAAACCATAGGATCAAACACGTCGGACTAAATACCATGGATCAATCATAAAAATTCCCACATGCGCGCGCTTCTCTACATTGAAGTGAGCGAAATTGACGTCTGCACCTTTTGTTCGGAGAACTTGCGGGTATGCCTGCACTTCTTGTTCGGGGCACCTACGGGTTTGTAGCTTTTGTTAGGCTCACCTACGGGTATCTCATTTTCTATTATTTTGAGAGCCTGAACAATGATTTTCCACTTGAGTGAGTTTCCATCAAGGACAACACCTGTGCCATAGCGCCAAACCTGAGTCATAATGCCAACAATCTCCCCCTTTGGACTTGATGGCAACCCCAAGATCCTCAAAGTCATTCTCCCCCTTTGTCATCAAGGGCAAAGGGTTATGCTCCCCCTGAGAACATGCTGAAAACTCTGCTCTGCTGTGCTGATCGTGCTCCCCCTGACTGTAGGCCAGATCTGCAAAAGAAAATTTCTTCAAGAAGAACCATAATCCACCATACACCATAAATGACCTTCCTATCACCAAAAGACTCTATACATACATTCATCACCCAACCAAGTGGGGATCATCCTCCCAACCAAGTGGGGTTACATCAGAAATTTACATATGACAACCAAGTACATTATATCATTCATCCCAGACATAGGTCGTTACATGACCTTGACAAAAGAAATATAAGCCATTAGTAACATTCAGATCAGCATCCATGTTCTCCTTCTGTACTTGCTCCTCCAAGATCTTCTACAATAATGCCAACAATGCATTATTAGAAGAATATATGCTCCCCCTGAACCTGTGCCATTTGGTCTTTGACCAATCCATAAACCAACGAATGTACGCGTATACCCCATATGAAACTCATGTACAACCAACAATCTCTGAAACAGAAAAGATTCAACAGTAAGATGATGTATCAACTACCCCTAGCTTTTGCCTGAGGTATTCAAAGGTCTCCCTGGGCAGCGATTTGGTGAGTATATCAGCAACTTGTTCCTTAGATGGAACATACTCCAACTTGATCTTTTGTTCAAGAACTTGTTCTCGAAGAAAATGATATTTGATAGGTATATGTTTGGTCTTTGAGTGCATGACTGGGTTCTTTGAAATACTAATTGCACTTGTATTATCACAGAAGATGGAGATAAGTGGAGTACAAGTGATTTGCATGTCTTGCAATGTTTGCATCATCCAAAGGAGTTGTGTGCAACAAGATGTAGCAACCACATACTTTGCTTCAGCTGTGGATAATGCTATTGAACTTTGTTTCTTGCTGAACCAAGATACTAATCTGGAACCCATGAAGAATGCACCACCACTAGTGCTTTTTCTGTCGTCCATGCTTTTGGCCCAATTTGCATCTATATAAGCATGAAGTGCGAGATCTGTATCTCTAGGATACCATAAGCCATAGTTTTGAGTTCCTTGAAGGTACTTGAAGATTCTCTTAACTGCCTGAAGATGAGTTTCCTTTGGATTTGCCTGAAATCTTCCAACAATTCCCACTGCATGCATGATGTCTGGTCAGATACCTATCAAATAAAGTAGACTTCCAATCATGGATCTATAGGTTGGTTGATATATTGCTGCCGACTCATCATTCGCGCTGAGGCTGCATCCTTTCACCATAGGGGTACATACTGGTTTCAAATCCTCCATCCCATATTTCTTCAAGAACTGCTTGAGATACTTGGTTTGTGATAGAAAAATACCGTCTTTGTTTTGTTGGACTTGCAAACCAAGGAAATATGTGAGCTCACCAAGCATGGAAATTTCAAACTCATTTTGCATCACCAAGGCAAACTTTTGACTCATGTCTTCTTCATTGCTGCCAAAGATGATATCATCTACATACACAACACGTATTAGCAACTTTTCATTATCAACCTTTATATATAGATTGCTGTCAGTTGATCCTTTTATAAAACCTTGTTGATGAAGATATTTATCCAACCGATAATACCATGCCCTAGGAGCCTGTTTAAGACCATAGAGAGCCTTTTTGAGCCTGCATACAAGATTTGGATCATTTCCAAGGATGAACCCATCTAGTTGTTCAATGTACACTTCTTCATTCAAGTCTCCATTCAGAAAGGCAGATTTTACGTCCATCTGAAATACTTTGAACTTCTGAAAGCTAGAGAGAGCAAGGAACATTCTTATAGCCTCAAGTCTAGCAACTGGTGCAAAGGTTTCTTCAAAGTCTATGCCCTCTTGTTATGCATATCCTTTACAAACAAGTCTTGCCTTGTTTCTAACCACATCTCCATTTTCATTTAGTTTATTTTTGAAAATCCACTTTGTCCCTATGAAATTCTTATCTTTTTGTCTAGGAACCAATTCCCAAGTGTTATTCCTTTCAATCTGTTCAAGTTCTTCATCCATTGCCTTGACCCAGCATTCATCTTTGCATGCCTCTCTTACATTTTGTGGTTCAGTGGAGGAAGTAATGCCAAATATCTTGAAACTTCTGCAATTGTTCTTCTTGTTTGTATGGCTGCCTCCTTTTGCCCCAAAATTTGAGATTCTAGATGATTCTTTTGAACATACCTGGATGGAGTCTTTTCTTCTATCCTTATCTATTCCTCTGGTGCCTCATGGGTTTCTTCTTCATCATGAATCTGATTTGATGTTGATGGATAGTCCTCATCATCTTCGAAGTCTTCAGATCTTACCTGCCTGGGAGTGTCTTTTTCATCCACCACTACATCAATGCTGTCGACACTTCTTCCAAGCCTTTTATTGTAACATTTGTATGCTTTTCTGTGAGGAGAATAACCAAGGAGAATGCCTTCATCTGCTCTAGGTTCAAACTTGCCAAGATTTTCATCATTATTTTTAATGTAGCATTTGCTTCCAAAAATTTTGAAATGTTTTACCGAAGGAGTCTCACCATACCAGAGCTCATGAGGAGTTTGAGTGCTGTTCACCCAGATATTTGTCTTGTTGAGAATAACAATTGCAGCAAATGCGGCTTCACCCCAGAAGGTTGTGGGAGTTCCAGACTCATCAAACATAGCACGAGCCATTTGCTGAACCGTTCTATTCATCGTTTCCACTACTCCATTTTTCTGAGGAGTCCTAGCTGTAGAGAATTCCCTTCTTATTCCATGTTCTTCACAAAAGTCAAAAATTTCATTCAAGGTAAACTCCCCACCTCTATCAGACCTGAGGCATTTGATTTTGTGATCTGATTCGACCTCCACCAAGGCTTTGAATGATTTGAACTTTTCAAAGGCTTCGTCTTTGTGCTTCATAAGTCCTATCCAACACATCCTAGAGAAGTCGTCAATGAATAATATGAAATATTCTTCTCCTCGAGGTGACCTTTTTCTAGTGTTGAGTCCCAAACTTGCATCTTCCCTATATGCCTTTTCAACCTTCTTTTCCATTTACTTGATCCACCAAGCTATCAAATCATTGCATATTAGTCTAAAAAGAGCTTATAAAATGGTTTCCTAACTATGTTTGTGACTGCTGTTTGATTTAGATTTTTGTTCAATCAGCTGCAGAAACTTGTCACTTTCCGCAGCCAGCTCAAGTTTCCGCAGCCATTTTGTTAAAGACTATGTTACAGGTGTCCAATGGAGAATCCGACCACATGGGCAAGCTGCAAATGACATGTACATGGAGCGTGTCCCCTTGGTTCAGCCGAATCACTCACAAACAACCATGGTCAAAGACGGTCAAAGGAGTGGTCAAACCAAGAGTTTTGCGGTGGCACGGCTCTGTTTTGCCCACGTGAAGTTTTGCGTGGCAAGATCCTCAATCTCCGGAGGTGTGCTAACACCTGTGGATCAATCCGTGAACCAAATCGAACGGCCACCACTCCATGGATTTATTTTTCATGATTACAATATTGCTAGATCTCATGCCGTGGAGATTTACGTGTCTGTTTGGCAGCGTAGAATTTAGGAATCAGTTATAGCATTTTCACTTATAAATAACGCATTATCATACGCTTGATAGCTAGCTTTTACATGTAATCTTGACTGTGTTTACGAGCCCACTGTGCCGTGCTCTATTTTTATGTTTTTACTGCACTTTAATATATGAGAAGACAACATTCTTAAGTTCAATTTGTGACTGAGTATTGATTGGCCGAGGTTGCAGAGGGCCCCTGTACACCAAGGCTCTGTATCTACTGTATAGTTTCTCGCTTTCTTTCATTATGTTACTGCTTTTATAATCAGTTGCTTGTATATATTTCCTGATATTTATACTAACTGCTGTTCATCTTTTCTTTTATGCTTTCTCATGGTTGCTAGCTGATCAGTATTTTTCTTTCAGGTTCTTGTAGGCAGCCCGGGAAAATTACATAGTTTTAATGACTAATGACATGAGATCATCTTGTCCTTTCTGCTGATTCATTTACTGAGTTTTAATTCTAGCATTGTCATTTCTTTCAGTTTTGCTTTGCTTATTTACTTTTCTGCAACTTAGATATCATATTACTCATTTGTTTATGATTTCCTTCCTATAGCCAAGTGACTCAAATAGTGAGGAATCAGAATATTACTTAAATGTAGTATGATTTAGTTTACTTTCCTACAAGTTAGTGATTAAATTACTTATGTCATTTTCAGGAATTGGAATATGAATGAGTAGTTAAAGCTTAGTTTCATTTTATGCAATTTCATTTCCTGCAATTTAGATATCATATTACTCAATTACTTCCTATAGCCAGAGCAAGTCGAAAGGTGAAGGGTCAGAATATGGGTTGAAGTAGTGTGATTTAATTGCTTTGCTTTCAGTCTTTGAATTTCTTTGAGTTCAGTTTTATTTTCTTTTTATACAACAGTAAGGATACTGGGCTTCATTGTCACTAGTTCACTGTTTTGGTACATTTTTATTTTCTTTTGAGAATTGATTTCATCACAGCCAGTTTGAAACCTTCTTTTTGAGAACTTTAAAGTTTTGGAAATCATTGTAGAAATCACCATTACCATCCATACTTAACCTTCAATTTTGCCATCTCACACTAGGGAATCCACAGAAGATAAACCCAAAAACAAACCAAAAACTCAAAAACGACAAAGAACTAAGAAATTGGTTATCTTGCATATACAGTGCACTTCACTTTAGCAGTTTACGACTCCCAGATTGACATTTTAAATAGCAATTTAGGGCACACTAAATTGACCAAAAATTTTGGCACCGTTGCCGGGGAAGTGAAACTAGGTAGCCAATTTCTTAAAAAAAAAAACAATAAAAGTTCAAGGAAGGAAAAATTGATAACTTCTCAAAGTATGCTCTCCTCTTGCACCTAGTGTGATCTGGAAGATCAGAAAAGAGAGAGTTATTGGTTTAATAATTTCTTGAGTATGCTCTCTTCTTGCACCTAGAGTGACCTGGAAGATCAGAAAGAGAATTATTATCCCAACTTGAAGAAAAATAAAAAATGGCATGCATAGAGCAAGGGATTCTAGGGGAAGGTTTTTAGCTAGGGCGAAGAGTTCGATTTTTACAACTCCATCTACTTAAAAGAATAGACAAGAGACACCTCCATCATCTCCAACTCACACTCCTAGCCTTAGGATTCCTAGAATTCAAGAGGCAGTAGTTGAATTAGGAGACTCTCCCACACCATCCATCGAATCTGAATTAGGAAAAGACCCTTTCTTTACTTCTACAGGAAAACACAATGTAATTGAAGAAGTAGAATCACCTGAAGAAGAAGAGGGAGAAATTCCCCCTCGTTCGCCATTAGTAGAGGAACCAGAGGACTCTGAAGTCTCTAAGGAAACTATCATGACAGAGGAAGTAGTAAACGGATTCGGTAGAGGTAGAGGTAGAGGAGGAGGAGGAGGAAATAATGGAGGAGGTAGAGGTAACAATAGGGGAAATAGGGATGGAGATAACTCATTCGGATTTCCTATAGTTGATGAGGATTCTCAAGCAACAATGAAAAAAATCTCACCATCTGTCCTCCCAAACTTTCATGGGTTAAGAAATGAGGATCCTGAAACATTTCTATTTGAGTTTGAAGTCGTGTGTCGAACTTATGATTATCTGGAAGACTCTCAAAAACTCAAATTGTTTCCTTCAACATTGAAAGGAGCTGCTTTGAAATGGTTCATGGGATTAGTCACTCAATCCATTAGGACTTGGAATGATATGAAACAAACATTTTTGGATAGATACCTGGACTATTGTATGCCCACCAATCACAAGGATGAGGTATTCAAAATGGTGCAAAGAGAAGATGAAAAATTAGAGGATTTACTTGAAAGATTTCAATACAACCTGAAAAGAGAAAAAATGAATAACTTAGATTAGGAAACCTTGAAAACCCTTCTATTAAAAGCCATTAGAGATGAATGGATAGATATTTTGAACATGATGGGAAAAGGAGATATATCTCAACTTCCACTTCATGATATAGCAGAGCTATGTGTCCATCTCTCAAGGGGAAAATCTAAAACTGGAAAAGGGCCTAGAGATCCTTCTCTCATTAGAGCAAACAAATCTGCAACTGGATTAGTAAGTAGGGTTAAGATTGGCAACATGCTTGATGAATTCAAAACTGATATCTTAGGGAGTCTTAGTGAGCAACTAGACACCCTTAAAATACAAAACAAGCAGAAAGCAAAAGCTGAAGCTTTGGCCATCTTTTGCCCAAAATGTAGAAATAAACATGCTCTAAGGGAACGTCCCTTGGATGAAAAAGTTGTAGGAACATGTGTGATTTTTTCAGAAAACCATGAGACCAAGGATTGTCCTTCAATTCCTGGGCTCAAAGCTGTCTTTCAAGAAGATCCAAATTCAATTGAGTCTCTATGTTTTGTTGTAAGGAGACCTTGGCAAGGGAAACAAAATCAAGGGTTTAATAACTTTATTAACTTTCAAACCCCACCAAATTGGAATCCTTGGCAACAACCTTGGTCCCAACCTCAAAATCCTTTTCAATCATGGGTACAAGGTATGCAAAATCCTTATGGGAGATTTGCTCAATTTTATCAATATCCTCCATCTTTTCAAAATCAACAAGCTCCACAACTTCCAAATCAAAATCCACAGCTATCATTGCAATTTCCACAAAAACAACAACCTTCTCAACAGAATCCAAATTCTCAACTCTTGCTTCCATTCCAACAGAAGACAAATCAATTAACTTCCCAGCCGTTGCCGAACCCCAACAATAAAAACCCTCAAAATTCTCACATGGTAGAAGGACAACAATTTCTTACCTATATGATTGTTCCTCTCAATGATGTACAACTCAGATCTGGTAGAGTTTTAGATAAGCCTTTTATAGATGCTCAAAAGCAAAGCATTTCCGAGGAAGATTCTCTTGAAGCCAATAAAGGTTCTGAAGCATATCTTCAAAACCCAAGCACTCAAAAAGAAAAAGAAAAAGAGTCAAGCCCCACAACTCCTATAGTTGAGCAACCTGCATCTTCATCCACACCTCCTTTTCCTGAAAGATTACAAATTGACAAAGGGGTGGAAAAACAAATCTTGTTGCCTGACTATGATTTTCTAGATGAATTAAAGAATGTCTGTATCAATATTCCCTTGTTACAAGCCATCAGAGAGATTCCTATTCTAGCAAAAACAATAAAGGAGTTGAGTCTTAAAAGACCAAGAAGGAAACCGAGAGATACAAGAAGAATCCACCTGGTAGGAAAAATTGCAGATATCATGATTGGAAAAATTACTATGCAGAAGTATGTAGATCCTGGTAGTCCAATTGTCAAAACACATATCAATGGGGTAGAAATTCCAAATACTTTGATTGATTTAGGGGCTGCTATCAACATTATGAGTAGACAGACTATGGAACAACTAAAACTTCCTAATCTTCTTTTTACACCTACTTTATTGCAACTTGCAGATCGATCAATTATCAAACCAGATGGTGTATTAGAAGACATTTCAGTCTCCTTAGACTCTTGGGAATATCCAGTAGATTTCATGATTTTAACTCCCAAGAGTAATTTAGGAGGACACCCTATCATCTTAGGAAGACCTTGGCTAGCCACAACTGATGCTTTTATCAGTTGTAGGTCTGGGGATATGTATATTTCTGATGGTAATGCGACAAAGAAATTCAATCTGTATCCTCCAGCAAAAGAAATTACAGAAATAGGAGATAATGAGTGGGTTGATGATGAGGATACTATACAACCTGTCTTTACCATTTCTGAAATCAGTGAAGATAGTAAAATTCTGAACACATTAGAAAACTTTGAAACATCTTCAGAATATGACCACACACAATTTCAGTTAGATTCTGACATTGAGTATTTATCATCTAGAAAAATGTCTCTTTTCTCTATGGAAGATATTGGTAGTTTCGCCATTGAGATATTTCCAGGTAAAACATTGAATATCAACAAAAACTTGGAAAAATCACAACAGGGAGAGCTCACCAAAATCTTGCAAAAATATTGTACTGCATTTGCATGGGAGTATACCGATATGAAAGGTATTGACCCTAAGACTTGCATTCATCACATCTATATCGAGGAAACAGTAGACCAATCAGACAACCTCAGAGAAGGATGAATCCAAACCTTAGGGAGATAGTGAAAGAACAGCTCCAAAAACTACTCAATGTAAACTTCATTTATCCAATTTCAGATAGCCGATGGGTTTCTCCTTTCGTTATAGTACCTAAAAAGAATGGTAAATGGAGGGTATGCATTGATTACAGGGAATTGAATAAAGCAACTTTTAAGGATCACTTTCCTTTACCCTTTATCGATCAGGTATTAGATACTTTAGCAGGCAAAAAGTATTTTTCATTTTTGGATGGTTTTAGTGGCTATAATCAAATTTAGGTAGCACCTGAAGATCAAGATAAGACCACATTTACCTGTCAATGGGGAACTTTTTCTTACCGAGTACTTCCTTTTGGATTATGTAATGCACCCGCAACATTTCAAGGGCAGTACTAGGAATCTTTTCTGATCTAATCCATGATTGTGTAGAGGTTTATATGGATGATTTTATAGTTTATGGTAATTCATTTGAAGAGGCATTAGAGAATTTGGAAAAAGTCCTTATAAGGTGTAATGAAACAAACCTTTCATTGAGTCATGAAAAATGCTTTATGATGTTTACTGAAGGTATTGTTTTGGGACATCATATTTCGGGGGATGGGATTAAAGTTGATAGATCAAAAGTTGAAGTCATTTTCAAGTTGCCTATTCCAAATTGTCAAAGAGATGTTAGAAGTTTTCTTGGATTTACTGGATACTATAGAAGATTTATCGAAAACTTCACCAAAATAGCATCTCCACTCTTTAAATTACTTACAAAAGACTGTGAATTCAAATGGGATCTTGATTGTCAATCTGCATTTGAAACTTTGAAAACAAGAATATCTGAAGCACCCATTTTGAGAGGGCCAAATTGGAAACTTCCTTTCCATATTTCTACAGATGCTTCAGATACAGCGCTAGGAGCTGTGTTGGGTCAAAAGGATTTAGTTCCTTATGCCATTTACTACACCAGTAAAAATTTGACTCCCCCCAAGTTGAACTATACTGTGACTGAAAAAGAGTTCTTAGCTGTTGTTCATGCAATCAATAAGTTTAGACATTATATAACAGGCTATTAAACTTTTGTCCATACTGATCATTCTGAAATTAGATATCTAATTAACAAATCTGTTACTAATGGCAGAGTTACAAGATGGCTCTTACTTTTACAAGAATTCAATATTACTGTGTTGGATAGACCAGGGAAACAAAATACAGTAGCTGATTTCTTGTCTAGGATCCAAAATACTAACAAAGATTCTCCTGTAGAGGATAAGTTTCCAGATGAATATTTATTTGCAGTAACTACTAAGACTCCTTGGTATGAAGATATTGCTAACTATTTGGTTACAGGGAAGCTACCTCCACATTTATTTCCTAGTGAAAAAATAAGAATTATTCAGCAGAGTTCGAATTATTCATGGATTTCTAACGAATTGTTTAAAACAGGACTAGATTGTGTGATCAGAAGATGTGTTCGGGAAGATGAAATGCCTGACATCCTCAAGGCATGTTATGATGAACCATGCTGTGGACACTTTGCTGACAAAATGACGGCCTATAAAATCCTTTCTTTAGGATATTATTGGCCTTCCCTCTTCAAAGATACAAAACAATATGTCAGAAGGTGTGACAACTGCCAAAGACTTGGGAGACCGACTCTTTCAAATGAAATGCCAGTACAACCATAGGTACTCATCGAACCCTTTGAAAAATGGGCTTTAGATTTTATTGGACCCATTAATCCACTATCTAAACAAAAGAAGTATATATTGGTATGCACTGATTATGTCACTAAATGGGTAGAAGCCAAAGCATTTCCTTCTGCCACTAAAAATTCAGTTGTTAATTTTATTTATGAGGATATTTTTACTCGTTTTGGTGTCCCAAGAGAAATTGTGACAGATCAGGGAAGTCAATTTACATCTAACTTGATGGAGAAGCTGATGGAAGAATACAAAATCAAGCACAGAAAATCTACTCCTTACCATCCGCAAGAAAATGGCCAAGTGGAGTCTACAAACAAAGTTCTTGAGAGCATCATCACCAAAACTATCCATCTACACAGAAGAGATTGGGCAGAGAGGCTTCCTGAAGCCTTGTGGGCCTATAGAACTACATGGAGGAATACAACAGGACATTCTCCCTATGAACTTGTTTATGGGAAAGAAGCCCTGCTCCCCATTGAATTTCAAGTCAAGACTTTCAAGATGGCAGTTCATTTGGGGATGAATCTATCAAAAGCCCAAAAGTACAGAATGGAGCAGCTGAAAGAGCTAGATGAGATCAGACAAGAAGAAATTTTAAGAACTGATCTAGTTCAACATCAAAGAGCTAAGTGGCATGATAGATACATCAAAGAGAAAAAGTTTCAAGAGGGAGATTGGGCACTACTGTTTGATTCCAAGTTTAAAGACTTCAAAGGTAAATTTCAGACCCATTGGCTTGGGCCATATGAGATTGACAAAGTCTTTAGCAATGGAGCGGTAAGAATCAAGACCATTGATGAATTTCAAACTCCTCTCATTGTGAATGGCCACCGATTGAAAATTTATCATAAGCCACTCTCAAAAGAGGAATTTGTCAAAATGTTTCAAGAAAATTCTGCAATAAGGCTGGTGAAGAAGAATCCTTCTTCCCCACTAGCCTAGCCTTTGTTTCTTTCAGTTAAAACAAAAAGAAAAAAAAAAAGAAAAAAAAAAAAAAAAGAAAAAAAAGATTGTATAAGACTGAAAACCAATCACAGATTGGCAGTTTTATACATAAAATGTAGAGTGAAAATCAGGGACACCTGACACTCTATATTTTCCAAAAAAAAATCTTCTCTCCTTCTTTTTCCATCTTCACTCCACCTCATTTGCCATTCCACTCCATCTGCATCTCATTTTCATTTCACTTCACTCCACTTCATTTCACTCGATTTCATTCATTTCATTTCATTTCATCAATAAAAGTCCCTTTTAGGACCATTTTCACTCAGCTAGTTATTATCTAACTATCTTTGTTCAGCTAAGTGGGTGCTATGTCAGTTTCCGCAGCTGGTAGTAGTTTCCGCAGCCAGAAGCAGTTTCTGCAGCCACCACTCTGTTTTTCAAATCCACAGTCAAAATGTTAGTATAATAATCATGAAAATGCAGGTGTGATTGAGCATATGCTATGAAGACATGGAGCATCTCCAGACATCAATGAAGAGAAGTTGGTTAAAAGCTAATGAGCAACAAATGACAAGGTTTCCAAAGGTATGAGATTTTTTTTTTTTCAAATAGCAATTAAAGTCACGATTATGCATAGTTATCAAACCATAAAAGCTCTACCATGTGCAATGATTGTCACGATAGCTCCATTACCCACTACCATCCCACGATATTATTCCGCACGCCATGCATTCATTTCTTAATGGTCTCATGATTTATTTTCGGGTTTAAACTCATAGTTGACTGCACTTTCATTCACCACCTGTAATCATGAGATGTGACCTATCTCATTACGGCTCCTCTCCACCGCATTTTCCGCAGCCATCCATTAAAACGTGTAACATTTCGTTCGCAACCATTTAATTCAAAATCTTGACTTCACTCCATTCCCTTACCATTCTATTAAGACCATCTTCTTCACATACGTCTGCACTTCATCTTGTGAACTCACTACGACTGCTCATCCTCTGTTCCACCTGTAATTCCGAAGCACTCCCGTTACCTGCTATCCATCTACCGATTGCAGCCACTGTATTTTTCCATAAACCCTGCAACCGAGCCACCTTCCCTCTGCTAAACCCTCACACACAATTGAATTTTCAGTTGAAATTCAAAACAGAGGAAGGAATGGGACGATTACTAAGGGTAGAACCAGAAGGACCTAAATATTTAGAAGGTTACCTTCAAGCAAAAGATTTGCTGAAGAAAGAAAAATGGTTACACTTCATCCAAAAATTCAAGGGCCATAATAAAGAGGTAACCAAAGCCTTTGCACGGTCTTTCGATGGCCAGATGGTGGAAATTGGAGACTTGAAGCTCACGGTGACTGAAACAACAGTAGCAGCTGCCACAGGCTTACCCCAGGAAGGTGAGCGATGGTTTAAAAACAAAAGTGTGGACGAACAGGCATGGAGAATTATGCTACGAAACCCAGGTATGGACATCACTGTGTTTACAAAAGGAATTCCTGTTCATGCATTGAAAGAAGAATGGGCCAGCCTGCTGTTAGTTATCCAAAAATTTATCACTTGCGAAGGACGCTTTGCTTCAATGTACATGTACCATGCTAGATTGTTGATGGACTTCTTAGAGAGTCAAACTCTTAATTTGCCTTATTTCTTACTGCTGAGTTTGAAAAAGATGAGTATCACAGTCCAAAAGCACATAGGAAATATAGAACCTCATCTATATCATCATGGACTTGTAAAGATTCTCATTGAAGACCAACTGAAGAAAAACAAAGATACCTGGGAACAATTCTTAATAAGAAATTACTTTCAAGAGCCATCTGAGGCATATGAAATAGTACACCAAAGACACTGAGAAGGAGTAGGAGAAAAGAAAAGAGTGTCATAGCCCAAGACTCTCCTACTACCGAAACTCAAGAAGTTGGTCAAAAAGAAAAGGAGAAAAGAACTAAGGACAGGAAACAGAGAAAAGTGAAAGGCAAAAGAAACATAGAAGAAGTCTACCAATCACCTGAGCCATCTATAGAGGAATATTATCAAACATTTTTTGAGAGATTAGTGCATCTTTAAGAATAGGCTGCTACAACAAAGAAAAAGGAAAAAGGGAAACATAGAATAGAAGAAAGGAGTACTAGTCCACCATATTTAAGAAGAAGCACCAGACTTAGAGGAAAGGGGAGTAAAACACAAGTAAAATGGCCCCACTTCATTGAATTGGGTGGGGAAACACCTGAGAAACCTCCAACTGGCTGTAGTCCACCTCGTCCTCAGCCAAGTATTGAAACTAGTCCTCCACATGTTGATGAAAGCCCTTCTCGGCCAGAGCTAGAAAGCAGTCCTCCTCCTCCACAAGAATTTGAACTCAGTCCAAGAAAGGTACCTGAAATAGATCCCAGTCAACAAGAGGTATATGAATACCTTGAATCTTTAGAAAAAACAGCTGCAGGCCCGAGTACCACTCTGCCCCACGTGACACCAGATGCACAAGTTCAATCCTTAAAGCAAGAGGTGTTTGAATTAGAGGTTCTAAACAGGCATATCAAGCAAGAAAATGAAGCACTTAAGGAGCAGAGCAAAGTAGATAAAATTATTCATGATAATACTATGCTTCATTTGGGACTATGGCAAAAGAAGAACAAGAAACTAAAGAAAAAGTGCAGAAAGTTGAGCAGAGAATTGATCAATCTCAAATTCAGATGTCTAATAAGGAAACCCAGGATGGTGGTAGCACCAAGGAAGAAGAAAAGAGGACTAGATGTCCTAGTAGAGGCTTAAGAACATATGGATTAAAGGGGAATGACTAAAATTTTGGTTGCATGAGGACATGCAACACCTTCACAGTGGGGGTATGTTGAGTCCGAAACTTGCATCTTCCCTATATACCTTTTTAGCCTTCTTTTCCATTTACTTGATCCACCAAGCTGTCAAATCATTTCATATTAGTCTAAAAAGAGCTTATAAAATGGTTTCCTAACTATGTTTGTGACTGCTGTTTGATTTAGATTTTTGTTCAATCAGCTGTGGAAACTTGCCACTTTCCGTAGCCAGCTCAAGTTTCCGCAACCATTTTGTTAAATAATATGTTACAGGTGTCCAATGGAGAATCCGGCCACATGGGCAAGCTGCAAATGACATGTACATGGAGTGTGTCCCCTTGGTTCAGCCGAACCACTCACAAATAGCCATGGTCAAAGACAGTCAAAGGAGTGGTCAAACCAAGAGTTTTGCGGTGGCACGGCTCTATTTTGCCCACGTGAAGTTTTGCGTGGCAAGATCCTCAATCTCCGGAGTTGTGCTAACAACTGTGGATCAATCCGTGAACCAAATCGAACAGCTACCACTCCATGGATTTATTTGTCATGATTACCATACTGCTAGATCTCAGGCTGTGGAGATTTACGTGTCTATTTGGCAGCGTAGAATTTAGGAATCAGTTATAGAATTTTCACTTATAAATAATGCGTTATAATATGCTTGATAGCTAGCTTTTTCATGTAATCTTGACTGTGTTTACAAGCCCATTGTGCCGTGCTCTATTTTTATATTTTTACTGCACTTTAATATATGAGAAGACAACATTCTTAAGTTCAATTTGAGACTGAGTATTAATTGGCCGAGGTTGCAGAGGGCCCCTGTACACCAAGGCTCTATATCTACTGTATAGTTTCTCACTTTCTTTCATTATGTTACTGCTTTTATAATCAGTTGCTTGTATATATTTCCTGATATTTATACTAACTGCTGTTCATCTTTTCTTTTATGCTTTCTCATGGTTGCTAGCTGATCAGTATTTTTCTTTCAGGTTCTTGTAGGCAGCCCGGGAAAATTACATAGTTTTAGTGACTAATGACATGAGATCATCTTGTCCTTTCTGCTGATTCATTTACTGAGTTTTAATTCTAGCATTGTCATTTCTTTCAATTTTGTTTTTCTTATTTACTTTTCTGCAACTTAGATATCATATTACTCATTTGTTTATGATTTCCTTCCTATAGCCAAGCGACTCAAATAGTGAGGAATCCAAATATTACTTAAATGTAGTATGATTTAGTTTACTTTCCTGCAAGTTAGTGATTAAATTACTTATGTCATTTTCAGGAATTGAAATACGAATGAGTAGTTAAATCTTAGTTTCATTTTATGCAATTTCATTTCCTGCAATTTAGATATCATATTACTCAATTACTTCCTATAGCCAGAGCGAGTCGAAAGGTGAAGGGTCAGAATATGGGTTGAAGTAGTGTGATTCAGTTTGCTTTGCTTTGAGTCTTTGAATTTCTTTGAGTTCAGTTCTTATTTTCTTTTTATACAATAGTAAGGATACTGGGCTTCATTGTCACTAGTTCACTGTTTTGGTACATTTTTATTTTCTTTTGAGAATTGATTTCATCACAGCCAGTTTGAAATGTTCTTTTTGAGAACTTTAAAGTTTGGAAAATCATTGTAGAAATCACCATTACCATCCATACTTGACCTTCAATTTTGCCATCTCACACTACGGAATCCACATAAGATAAACCCAAAAACAAACCAAAAACTCAAAAACGACAAAGAACTAAGAAATCAGTTATCTTGCATATACAGTGCACTTCACTTCAGCAGTTTACGACTCCCGGATTGGCATTTTAAATAGCAATTTAGGATAGAATAAATTGACCAAACACCTAGATGGGCCACATACATCAGTATGGACAAGTTCAAGTGGCCTGCTAGCTGATCCTTCCTTCTCAGGGAATTTAGTTTTGGTTTGCTTACCAAACTGACATGATTTGCAAATTGTATTGTCTGGAATTCTGATGTCTGGAAGACCACGAACTGCCTGGTATTTACATGCTTTCCTTATCTGTGAGAAGCTAAGATGCCCCAATCTTTTGTGCCATAACCAGTGTTCATCATTCTTGCTTAGATAGCATTGATGTTGTCCTTCTTTGAATTTGTATAAATTATTTGGAGTCCTTATGCCTTTGATCACTGTTTTTCCTTTTATGAGCGCAGGGGTGTCATTTCCAAAAGAGACCTTCTTCTCCTTCTCTAAGGCACTATATGACTGAAGCTTTTCCTTATCACCCGCCATGTGTCTCGAACAACCACTGTCGATGTACCATTGATTTTCTTTCCCTTCCGCATATAAAGATATACCACATCTCTCTGGTTGTGGTTCCTTCATTCTCCATGTTTTGACACTTGAGGCTTGCTTCTTCTGAGTTGTCTGCCGAAACCTGCTCCTGCATTAAGAATCTTCATGATCGAAATTGTTACAAATAGAGCATTCTATTTCATTTTCAAGAGCAGAAAAGTTATTGTAGGTTCTTTTCACGATCCCAGTCATACTCCTTTGTTTTTGAGCTTCTCTAGTCATGATTGTCTTATAGGCAACATATTGAGCTGCTTTGTGGCCAAAGTTATGACAAGAGAAACATTGGCCATTGAAGAAACTCCTATGATTATCAAATCTACCAGCCAAATGATTGTAGTTTCTATTGACATCCATTCTTGAGGCAAATTGAGAAGGTTTTACCCGAGGTTGCTTGTAGCTTCTGTTTTTCCTTAAAGTAGATTACCCTCGATTTACTTGATAGTCTTTGTTCATTCTTGAGGTAAACTGTCCCTGATTTACCTGATGATTTCTATTAGGCCTTTTCTCTCTCCTCCTTGCTGCATCAAGATAACTTTTGGAGGTGGATGCTTGAGATGCTTCTTCATTATATCCCAGACCTGTCTTGATTAATGGAGAACGCTGCACATTGATAATCTCATCCAGAGTTTCAGATCCTTTAAAAAATCTAAGATTAAGAGCTTTTGTTTTCTCAATCTCTTTTCTAAGACCAACAATTTCACATTCTAACTTTTCATGAAGTTTTTCCTTTTCAGCCAGTTGGAATTGCAGAGTATCAATAATCATATTTTTCTCTTCTAAACCAATTTTGAGTTTAGAAATCTCTTCATACAGACCTTCTTCATCTATAGCATCCATGAAATCATCATCTTCAAAGGCCATTAAAAGTCTATAATTGTTACCTTGTTCATCTTCATCACTATTTGAAAGTCCATCACTGTCTTCATGAGTGTAATAGATTTTCTTATTTACATTCTGTTTCTTGTTCCATCTGACAGGTTCCTTACCTTTATCAAGCTTATCTTTATGAGGACACTTTGCAGCATAGTGACCGACTCTTCCACAAGCAAAGCATTTGAAAGGTAACTTACCTCTGAATCTTCCAGCACCTCGTTGAAGGTTCTTGACAAAATTTGATTCTTCTTCTTCTTCTGATAGATGTCCTGACTCATAGTAATCTCCTTTGCCTGAAGCCTTGAATGCAGCTTCTCTCCTGTCTGATGGTCCTCCTTTCCTCATTTCGTAAGCAGTTAGAATTTCATGCAGCTATGACATGGTAAGGTTCCGTAGATTCTCCTTTTCTTCTATTGCAGAAACTTTTGATTCAAACTTAGGGTACAAAGATCTTAGAACTTTTTCAACCACAACAACCTCTTTTATTTCTTCACCCAAGTTTTTCATAAAATTAACAATCTCATCTACACGAAGGAAATAGTTGGCCACACTTTCATCATTGTGCATTCTGAGATTTTCATACTGAATTCTGAGGGTTTGAAGTTTTGCTCGTTTTACTTGTTCATCTCCTTCATAGCTCAGAACAATCTTGTCCCATATTTCTTTTGCGGATTTATACTGCATAACCTTGATTAATTCTGATTGAGATAGACATCCTAATAGAGTATTGATAGCCTTTACATTTGTTTCATATTGCTTCTTACCAGCCGGATCTGTAGAAGTTGCTAACGGAAAAGTGTACCCTGTATCTATGATATCCCAGACTTCTGTACCAAGAGATTGAAGATAGGCAGTGACTCTTACCTTCCAATATACGAAGTTTGTCCCATCAAAAATTGGTGGCCTGATCGAGGCTTCTCTCTCGTAGTTGCTCATGATGATAGATCTTCCTTCAAGCGATCAAGCTTCTTCTGAAGGACCTGCTCTGATTCTAATTGTTGGAAATAATACTGGGGGGGGGGTGAGTCAGTATTATCAAATTCTTTTCAATATTCACTCTAGATTTATAATTTAATTTATTCTTCAGATGTTGACCATTAATTTGAATGTCAGTACCATATAATAATGAACAAGAACAAGAAAAACAGACAGTCACACCAAAGAACACCAGATATAAGGTGGAAACCCAATGTGGGTGAAAACCACCTGCTGCAATGTGTCTCTATCTTCTTTCAATTAGAAACTTCTTTTACAATGATTCTGTACTGGTGCAGTCCTTTACCAGTACGTAGGCTGCAACCTGCAGAGAGCTACAACCCTCTCTCGTTTTCCAGACTCTCCTGGAAGGGAGCTACAACCCCCTACTTCTTTTCTTCCAGGGACCACGTTTCATCAATTTTCAGACTGGATCCATGAACATCAAATAATCATCAAGTACATGTGAATCAACCAATCTCCTTTTACAATCAACTAATGAATCAACCAATAGCCTCTCAGAATGTAGTAACCAGACAAGAAATACTAGTAATCTAAACCTAGAACTCTGCAGCAATAGACAAAAGGCAGCCAACAAATATTTCAAGAAAAGTCTGCAACTTCACCAATATAAACCTGCGAATATCTGCACTTCTGCTGTGTCTAGCCTGCGCAGCTCCGCACCTGATCTGTCTACTGGACAGCGCACCTCCGCACCTGATCCGTCTACTGGACTGCGCACCTCTGCACCTGCGCCTTCTACTGGACTGCGGACCTCCGCACCTGCGCCGTCTACTGGACTGCGGACCTCCGCACCTGCGCCTTCTACTGGACTGCGGACCTCCGCACCTATGCCATCTACTGGACTGCGGACCTCCGCACCTACGCCGTCTACTGGTCTGCGGACCTCCGCACCTGCGCCGTCTACTGGTCTGCGGACCTCCGCACCTGCGCCGTCTACTGGTCTGCGCACCTTTGCACCTGAGCCGTATCTCGCCTGCGGACCTCCGGATATAAACACTTTATCAGTCCTCAATTGTACCCCAGACTGTCAGATCCACAGATCTGATCATGCGCCAAAGAGATCACGACCCCTCAATTGATCAGTCTTCTCATGCTCAGGTTTAGTTTTATTTCATCAACCGATTACAAGTATTTCAGATATTATTCATCTTAAGATATTCAACATTCACAAGTTCCTAGCCAAATGATCTCCTTTCCTTTTATAGGGAAGCCCTTGCACAAACCATGGATCAAAACCATCGAAAACCGGGGTTCAAGGGATCAAAAACTGGGGTTCAATATTTTAGATGCTATACCACGGACCAAAACCATAGGATCAAACATGTTGGACTAAATACCATGGATCAATCATAAAAATTCCCATGTGCGTGCGCTTCTCTACATTGAAGTGAGTGAAATTGACGTCCGCATCTTTTGTTCGGAGAACCTGCGGGTATGCCTGCACTTCTTGTTCGGGGCACCTGCGGGTCCGCAACTTTTGTTAGGCTCACCTGCGGGTATCTCATTTTCTATTATTTTGAGAGCCTGAACAGTGATTTGCCACTTGAGTGAGTTTCCATCAAGGACAACACCTGTGCCATAGAGCCAAACCTAAGTCATAATGCCAACAGATCAGGCATCACAACTATATTGAAATATGGTTCCAGACAATCATTAAGTTGCAGCAACACTCTTCTTCAATAATCCCTAATCTCATCCCAGTGAAAGAATTTGGTCTCTTACATTCAAGTACATGTAAAAGCATATATTTAGAGCAAACACATGAGTTTATCTATCATATTAATGTGCACATGGCTCCATTGGAAGTATTCCTACACTTGAAATAGATTTATTTTTTCAAGTAGAGTAGGATAAAAAAAAAGAAATAAAAAATGCAAAAAGAGAGAAAAAAGGAAAAGAATAAAATCTGAGGTGAAAATGTATTTTGAGGCACTTGAGATTGACTCACTGATTGAAAACTACTTGAGGTGGTTAGTGGGTTGGAAAGAAAAAAGGAAAAATATCCTAGGCGAAAACCTCCTTTGAGGTGCCTAGGCAGACCTACTAGTTGAAAACCTCCTTTGAGGTGCCTAGGTAGACCTACTAGTTGAAAACCTCATTGAGGAAGTTAGTAGGCCTAGGAAAAAGAAAAGAAAAAATGAAAAAAAATATTTTCTCCATGTATCTCTCTGTGATGAATGTAGGTGCTCTCTAACCTTTGCAAGCAACAAGAACAAATTAGCACCAAAAGAAAAAATTGATCAAAAACCTAGTCAAAGGAAGTCAAACTTGGGCTTTCTCTTCCTTTGCCTAGATGCTCCAACATGAGAAAGTCCATGTAAATCCATCACCCTCATCCATTTACAACATCCACCCATAATTTTGAAGCCTTTCCCATTCATTTCCCTCGCTTTCCTAAAATGCTACAGGAAGTTTCTGTTTTGCTACAGGAGGCCAAAATACACAGGCAAAAATTGTTTTTACCATATCTAGAAAAGCATGCATCCATTGGCTGAGATGTTTCATGGGGATATGGATATGAATGATGATAACATGCTCAAGGAATTTCTATTATCACCTAGTCGTTTCTAACTAGGTGGATCAGAATACACCTTGTAGGATTAATTTTACCATAGTAAAATCGCTTTCACCGTGAGAAATAATTTAGTAAACCACTTTTATTAAATTATTTTATAATGAAAAAAATCCATGAGAATAATTAGATAAATAATTATTTATTTAATTTTCTCTAGGAATAATTATTAAATCATTGTTTAAATAATTATTCCTTGTCACATTTGACTAAATCTCCTAGGAATAATTAAATAAATCACTATTTATTTATTATTCCTTATTTCCATTATTGGAATATTTATCAAATCACTATTTAATAATTATTTCAATTTCACACCATTCTTAATGCTTGTGAAATAATTAATAAATCATTTTATTTGTTAATTATTTCTAAATAAATATATTTAACCATTTTAAATATCTTTTCACTCTCCAAAAATATAATAAAGTATTCCTAATGGTTAGATCTTGATTTGGTCAATATTATTTTATTATTCTCCATTTTAGAGATTAACTCAATACTTTGTTATAAATAGAAAGGTTTCCTATTCATTCTTCACCATGATCATTATCATCGTCACCATTATCATCTCTTTTCTTTTGAGCTCCCTTTTGAGTTCTTCACATTGTTTTGGATCTTTGACATATTGAGAGAGAAGATTGATTCCTCAAGCATCAGGGACATTAAAGGACCCGTCCCATAGAGGGGAATTTGCAGAATCTTTTTGTAGATCTCCTTCACCAGGTGTTATCAATAAAGAATTTATTCAATTAAATTCTTTCCATTTGGGTTATTGCATTGGATATCTTTACTACTGTTTTCCATTCTAGATTGTATATATTTCTGTTGCAAGTTTTTCACTTTTTATTGAAAACATGAATCGTAAACAACCATTTAGTTGTTTTTAGGGTCACTTGTCACCTAGTGACTTAAGTGAAGTGTTTTTGGTACACCTTCCAAGAAATTTCACACTAACAAATGATGACTCCATTAGCTTTTTAGTTACATTTTTCGTCAACAAATGACGACTCTGATGGTGTAATAACAACGTTCTTGGGTGACTGAAGTTTCAGTAAATTTTATGGTTTTCTACAACTATTTTTAGCATCTCAATTTCTATTTATAGTATTATTTCATTTTTTGTTAAATTTTTGGATTTTGGTGGTTTTTTGGTTCTTTTCGCAGCTCACAGGTACCAGCCGAGCAGGAGATGGAAAAATCTATGAGAGATCTACTGACTAAGAGTCCCAGGTGAAAAACACACTTTTCAGCCCCTGATTTGTGTTCCAGAGCACAATATTTGGCACAAAAACTGTGTTTTCAATTGTTCAAGTCATTACCTGCATTTTGGTATTTTTCTGGAAAAATTTCAATCTTTTTTTTTTTTCAGATTGCCAAGAGTGCTGTTTGTAGACTTGGAAGGGTACTACACCTCTATTTTCAGTCTCCCCTAGGTGTAGATACACTTAATGTTTCTCCTTGAGGAATGAAAAATCCCCCTTAGGGTTTACAGTAGACCTCCACATTGTTAGAAAGAGATTGACTGAGTGAGGAGTCTATGGTTTCAACATTTTCAACAACTGATTTTTAGAGTTTGATCCATTACTTTACAACACTTTTGGATAGGATTATTTGACCTTTTCTCCCTTTAGAGTTTGGTTTTTCTTCCCCCTTAGGTTCCCCCTGAGCATCCTAGGTTTTAGATCTTCACACCTCTCCTGCAACAGTTTTTACCTCTAATTTTTGCTATTTGTTTGCACCATTTATAACAGATTAGTTCCTGTAGATCTCAGTTCCTTGACATTATATCTTTTAGGCATTTTTACGTGTCTTTGAGTTGCTTGTTTTCCCTCTCTTGGTTAGCTACTTGATAGCCTTTGTGGGTGGGGTTTTGTTTGCTTGATTGGCTATTTATTTTCAGTTATTTTCAGATTTATTTTTAGTATTTCATCACTTTATTTTCAGCAGCACATGGCATCATCAAACATGCTAAATTAACTCATCCACTTGACACATTAGTTTCACAGACTCACACCCTAAGCGAACGTGAGCTTGGTTAACACCGCCAAGCCAAGACTTGAAACACTACACCTTAATAACTCAACACACATAGATTAAGCCCACTTGGGCACCAAGGCCAAACAATATTTGTAGTGTAGATGTAGGATTGGTGGTATAGGATTCCAATAACACCCATCGAATGATTTTATTGAGACATAGAAGTTGAAATATTAGGGAGCTTAAAATCCTTCACCATCCCACGGTCCAAAGACAGAGTGCATCAAAAACCCGATTCAGATGGGGTTATGCTAGGTCATTGTGTGAGCAGTTCTCCTCAGGGCTACCTAGCCCATGGCAGGGAATCCTATGCTTTGGATGACTACTAAGAAGCTCAAGACTCGACCACCCCCGTGTGATGAAGGTAACCGTAGTGACCAATATTAGGAAAACACCTTATAGGACTGGATGTGGGAAGTAGTTGGTTCTCTACCCTACCTTTCTCTAGATAATTCTGCTTGCAGGGATGAGATTCTATCAAGTAAGATGTTCTTTGCAAGGCCATATGAAACAATATATTTAGGATTGTTTGATTTAGACTACCTGCTAGAGGTATTTTTCTTTGATAGGACGTTTTTATTTTATTAGAGTAACATCATCAATATAGTTAGTTTACACTTGTCACCATTGCACTAGGTGTTTTCTTGCTGTTTGTTGCTCTTTTATTCCTATCATCACCCTTTATTCCTTAGAGTCATCATTGTCTTGACATCATTGTGCACCCTAGGCATTTTTCATAGAGACTTAGAGGTATTCACCCTCAGTTTCTGTTAGGACATATTACTCCTCCAAATCGAGTTAGTGTACGACCTCCCAGTCCTTCATCGAGTCATCATTTTGATTCCAATTCTACTGATTCTTCCAATTCCTTCTTTGAATTTGTGTCTTCTTAACCCTGTATCACCACCATGTCGAGCACCAATCTGGGTGTAGGAAACCAGGGTGGTAACCCATGTACCAACCAGGGTAACCCCACCAGTGGAACCCCCACGGTGTGGTCACTCCTCATCCATTGCTTCCTTTTATGGCTAGTTTGAGTCTCCATGATTTCAACAAACTAATCAATGATCCCCTTCTCCATGAGCACACTTGGCTTGCTATGCCTACTAAACTCCCTTCAAATATTCCAAAGTTTGAAGGTAATCCTGGAGAAGACCCCACTAATAATGTTCACTCATTTCACATGTGCTTTTCATCGAATTCCATTACCAAAGACTCCATCCACCTTCGTCTATTCCAATGAATGCTCATTGGAGCTGCTACTAAGTGGTATGTCAATCAACATAGAGCCACTCATTCCAATTTTGCAACTCTTGCCAAATATTTTCTTTCCTATTTCCACTTACCTCTCCGTTATGACACTGGTACTGAACTGTTAACTTCTTTTCGTTAAAATTATGCCACTCGCCTATCCGACTATGTTCGGGAATTGCATTGAAGGAATATCATCTATAGAGCTCATGAATTCGAAGGCCGTGTTTATATGGATTTGTTCCTCAGATCGCTTTTGGACCCCATTACTAAATATGTCGCTTCACACTTCCCCCAGTCTGAGGAAGATGTGCTCCAATTAGCCTTGAAATTTGATCTGATCTATGCCCAGTCAGGTTATGTCTATACTGTCATCCCCGATCTGCCTCAACCTGGATCTGCTAATGCACCGGGGCATCTAATTCCGTATATGGCATAGTTGGAACCATTTCACACCCTCAACCATATGCTCTACCTTAGGGGGGGACCAATTCCTCTTACATTTATCCCTCCCCCAATCCTCCACATGGAAACTCTTATCCAGGTCCTATCACACCATATGCATATCCCCATCCACATCAAAATATGCTAGGACCATCTGTTGCATCACCTATTTGTTGAAGAAAGTGTAACTAGGTTTGACCTTCATAGTGACATGATATTTGTAAATGATGAAATAAAAGAAATGAAATTATTTTTGTATGCCTTGCTACATGGGTTTCATGATCAAGAGGTTTATATGTTAGTGGCTTCCATTGAGAGCCTTAGGATTTATTATTGAGACAAAGAGTCAATGTCATATGAAGAATATCTTCTTGATCCTATGTTCAATGTATTCAAGTCTATAGAAATGTCTAACAACCCTCCAAAGATAAGCACAATCCCTCTTGAAGAAGTCGGCCTTCAAACAAGATAAAAAGAAGTCATGCCATCTCATATAACGAGACGCAACGGTTCCTTCTCTCTTGTCGGATTATATGCATGACTAAATACTATATATAGGCGTGTAAGGATCTACATTACAGGTAGAAGTAGAACTCAGATGTCTTTGAAAATTTGGTGGGTAATTATAGTCACAAGAATTTGTAATTCATGTATGCATCTCTGTTCTTTGGATGGGTCCCACAGAGATATAGTTTTCGGTCTCCTCACTGTCTTAATGAATACTGTCTTAGCCTCCTCACAGTCTCAGTGATCAAAGTCATCACTAAAGCAACATTACAGTCTCGACATATTTGTGAAGAGGATGATCATGAAGTGACACTCTCCATCTCGACCTACGTTTCAGATGTAGTCATAATCTTGGCATAGTGTTGTGGCCAACAACAATCCCCCCCTTTTCATTTAAGTGTTATCCAAAATACTAAATGAATGGGGACCCTTAGTTAAAATTCAGGAAAAGCAAGAGTTTCCTTTCTTCAGAATAAGGTTACCATCATAAACTTAGGAAGACCATTTGAATACTTTAAAACCTAAGTCTATGATAAGGAAAAAATCTTTAAAGCCGCGTTGCAAAAATATAGGAAGTTGCCTCCATTTCGCTATAATCCCGGTATGTACAAGACTCTCATGCTAAGCAATATATCGAATCGCAATAAAGTAATACTCATAAGGGAAAAAATTCAAGATTTACCGATCTGCGATAACACCGATCGCAAGATCGCATATCGCAGAAAATGAGCTGACAAGATTTGGCAAGCATAAAACTTCTGCGATCTGCGATGTTGCGATATCGCGATAAAATGATGGTTGCGATATTAAGCTAGACCAACGCTGTGATGTTATATTCGTGTGTTTGCGCGATCTGCGATGGTGCGATTTGCGATGGCACGATCTGCGATGTTACGTAAGCAAATCATAAAATCACTTCATCACGAATCCTTCGGGCACGCTAGTCGAGAAAAGCCACTTACCATAATCTGACTCAAGATCATGCGCTTTTAATAATAGTAAAGGAATTAGTTGTCAGCTATTAATGAAATGTAGACGCGTGCTTCTATAAAGAATTACTTCACGTAAGGTGGCATATTTGATATATCTGTTGCATTTAAAACTCTCCCATCACCTTTCTTGATCAGTCATTTCCATTTCACTTGTGAGCTGCAGGAACGAAGAACGAAGGACGATTCAAAGCCAAACGCAGGAAGAAATGGGAAAGAAAAATAAAGCTCAGGGCTCTGAGACGAAGGAGAAGGCGAAGGAAATGGTGCCTTTGTATACAGACACAGCATGCAACAGAGACGCAGGGATATCGACGTGGGAAAGCATGTACAGACTGCTTGAAGAAGAGAATCCCAGAATAATGAAGGTTACTGCTGTCGCAGGCTCACAACGCTCTTCCGAAGCATCCTTAGAAGAGCTAGCATGCTCATTTCTTCATCGGATAGCAGCAAGGCCCAAAATTCTACCATATACGGATATGATCAAGTGGATACTTGACAATGCAGAGATGAACAACAAACAATTCAAGATTCAAGGACATGGGCTCATTGGATCATTCGCTGCACAAGATTTAAAGCTTATGTATCATCTCCCTGAACCGCAGGCGACTTACAATGCACAATTCATTAAGAAATTTGTGGCGGAGAACCCAAATATATCAGAGACCACCAAATATTGGTCCAAAAAAGAGGAATCGCTCAAGAAAGACAAAAACGGTATGTACAACACTGGTTCCCTCACCTCTCCGTATTGTTTTGCTGCGGCCATGCTTTGTAGATTATTTGGGATGCCAGATATCAATAAGTTTTCGTCTGAATGGTTACCATTAATAGATGCTGCCACAAATGCCGATATTATGGATTGGGCCAAGATATTTGCTGATAATCTATACACGGCTATTATCAATTACCGGTCTAAAAGATCCTTGTCTCAAAGGATCTATCCTCCTTTTTATCTATCCGCATATGTTATGGATTTTATTTGTTATGCGTCTAAATTTCCCATTATGGGTTGGAAATGGACTACCTAGGACCCATTACCTATCCATGTTTATCATAAGATATTATGGGATTCTCAGTTCATCCCACATTTCTACCAGATTTGTCACGGGCTTATCTTACCCTTGTATAGAATGATGTATGATGAAGACCCCCCGAGGTGCTCACCCGAGGCACAGATAGATATCATCCCCATCACAATATGGTTCAGGGAAGAATGGTTCACCTATATTAGAGTATTTGGAAGCACCATCCCTCCCATGTCCTGCCTTTGTATATTCCTGACAAACTATTGGCTCGAGAAATTGCATATCAAACCTGTTCAGAAGGCGGCCTAACTAAAGACCTAAAAGATAAAAAGAAGGCCATATGGCCTCAGTTTCCTATAGCTTGTGGGGCCTTTTCATTGTTCGATATAGGTCACGCATTCACCGAAGTGGAGAACATGACGTGTCTACAATTATTTAAATTCCCGGCAAGGCCATTTGACCCAAATGAAGTTGCCCAAGATTTCACAACGAACGTCAAAATAAAAGTATTCGTTGGAAAGAAAGATTTATTTGATGATTTATTTCAGAATAAAAGCTCACTCTAGGAAATTTTGGGGGAAGCTCAGTCGAAATTGTCTCCAGATGACCTCCAAAGATTCATGTTATACAGGGAAAGAAGACTAGCTAGTGTTCCTCTAGAAAAGCTGCGACTGCCTGCCAGAGAACCAACTCCAAGCGTTAGCCTCAGTGGGAAATCAAGCACTTCCAGATCTAAATCTAACACTGCGCAAGGAGTACCTGAACATTCTAAAGGGTCTGGAAGCGACCAAGGAAAGAACGAAGAAACAACTAAGGACACGGCTCAGTCAAGTGCAATGTCGCAACAATAGGTTATCGCCTCCCCGCCAAGAGATGTCCCCCCTCTCGTCATTGAAGCACCACCCGTCACGACAGAATTAGACAAAGAATGGGAAACCTTCAACGAGCTGATCAATCTTGAAGGGCAAGCCCCAAGAATGCCTGTGAGAAATACACAGGTAGCACAAGAAGTGGTTTCGACCATAGTCAGCAGTGTCACAGAAACGGAGCACATTCCTATCGCTCCACCTTCTGAGCTTCTACTTAATGTAGAAGAAATTCCCCCACTGGACGTATTCTATAGTCCCCAACATAAAGCAGTTGTAAGAAGACAAAGAAAGAAAAGAAAACTAGAAAATACACTGTCACAAGATGCTGAACAGTTGGACGTCTTATGGAAAGACCCCAACATTAACCCAACTGAAAATCTCACTAAATTGTCTCAGATCGCAGGAGCATATGCTTCTGCAACTATTGACAAGGAATCGGAAGTTCAACAACTGTTGAAAGAACAAGAAGATCAAATACAGCTACTACAACGACAATTGCAACAAGCCAATGCTAATATTGAAGTTCACAAACAGCTCGAGAAGTTGCAGGAAGAATTTCAGCAGATGCAGATAGGCTATCAAAGAAGTCTAGACGAGAAAGAAAAACAATTACAAATTTTACAAGAAATGCACAAGGATGAGCCTAAGCTTATATAATTTATTTCAGAGTCTATTGGCTTAAATGAACAACTACTGCAGCAACAGGAAGAGTTGGGACGGAAGATATCACAGTGGAGTCATTATTGCGAACTGAGTGATAAAATCACCAATCAAGTGGTAGACTTGCAAGCTGACTATGATCAGATTGACAAACGAGTGACGAAGTACTTGGCTTGGCAGGATGAAGACGAGGGAAAAAGAGCAAGTGCACCTAGAATAAACGAGAATCATAAAGAACTTCTCTTCAACAAGTGGTACGATCAGATCAAAGAGGCGGAACAAGCAGCGGAAACAGCGGCCACGCAAGCAAGCATTCTTATCGATTGTGTAAATGAGAATTTGCACAAAGAAAATTTAATCGAAGAGACCACCCCGAGGTATCTACCAAATAAAATACGACTGGAAGCAGAATGGAAGCAGAAGGCGTGGGAAAAGGGAAAAGCGATCCAAGCACTAAACAGGTTAAATTGGGAGTGTTACTGGGCATACTTGGTGAAGCCGCATAGTCAGTGGATGACAGTGAAATGTATCTTAAATGCGGCCGAGAAAGTGGTGCCAGCTCTCATAGATTCTGTTTTCTCAGCCCAGCTCAAAGCAGAAGTCAGCCAGCCGACTCTCCTCAAGCCCATGATGAACACTTGCAGCTTTAAAGATCAGATTCAGAAGTAGCCTTATTTAGAATGTTGTTTTTTTTTTTTTTTAAATTAGATTAGAAAAAGGACGGTCATTTGAAAACCGCATCCTAAATTTTGTAAATAAACTATTATTAGAATTAGGAAGTAGTATTTTAACCCTTCTCATGCATTTGGAGAAGGGTCCAGAAATTTGTCAAAAACTTGTCCTCAGAACATGCACTTCTGCACCCTCAGAGGAGGTTTTGATGAATGGATGGATTGAGGTTTATTAATGTTTGCATTTGATGTCTGCTACTGATGTTGCACTTTTGTACTCTTAGTAGATGTTAGAACAAGTAGAGATAAATCATTTTTGCTTGAAGCTTATGAGTAGGACCAGTCATAAATGGTACTTTTATCTCTTGGCCATTTCTGCTTATATTCTTAAAGTGATATACAGTTTTTGTTGTTTATATGTCATTGCATGAATGTGTGAGTTACCATTTGGCACTTTTGTACGGTGGAGCCATTTATTTATGTCTGATATATGAATAACTTATTATGCGATATACTGTTCACAACTGTTTTGCCTAACTTTTTATGCAAAGTGGTTTATCTTAATTGATTTCCATTCTTATGATAGCTGAATGATCTTTATTACCAGTTATTGTTTGAAATCTCTTTAGATCGCATAATAGAAGAAATACACCCCGGGTTAGCATAGATTAGATGTGCTGTTTTTCATTAGATTACAATAGCATAGAGTTAATTTAAAAGTTTGAATTAGATTAGCTTTAAGTATTCTTAGATCAGCAACATCCAACTCTGCACACACACACACACACCCTTAGATTGGGAAACTGGTCCCATTATCCCCAGTCAGACCCGCTATACCAAACGGATAAGGAGCTACCAACCAAGGTTCGGACTGGGTGGGTATCCCCCTTGTTGTCGACCCGATTTTCGGGGCCTCAACATATTTGGCGCTAGAAGGACGGCCTGAAGCATATTGTCTGTTGGAATGGTTTCAAATCATAACATTTGAATTATGATGGCTGCTCACAAACTTCCCATTTGGAGTTGCATCCATGTTCGTGCCTCTTCCAACACTCCACCTGAAGTGGTAAGACTCTTGTCTCAGGTAAAATTCAATGGTAAGAATAATTCTTCTGCTTTTAATCATGCTCTTTAATTTATTCAAAGAGTTTCAATTTCGAACGTTCAAAGAATTGATGAAGGCGTTTTATGCAGAATTTTTACTCTTACATTCACGGCGGAAGCTAGAAAATGGTGTAGAACCCTCCCAGTTGCCTCAATTCACAGCTGGGACCAATTCGTCAAGGCTTTCATTTGTAAATTTGATTGTTATGACTATGACCACGTATATGATGAAATTGATTATCTACGAAAACAAGATGAATATGTTAGGGATTTTAATATGCGATTTCATCTTAATTGTCTAAAGTACGATCTTGAAAGTGAACTCATGGATGAAGAATCTTCAGATTATGCTGAGCTTTCCCTGCCTCCTATGTCTGATCCAGCAGAAAATAGTCCAAGCTTTGTCTCATTTTCTTCTAATATGAATGAGAATTCCAATTTGAATATACAAATCAGCCATGATGAAGAAGGTTCCCAAAGCCTAGGAGACATGCATGCTCTAATGCAAGAAGACAAAAGCGAGAATGTTGGAGGAAAGCATGCCTTGGAACCAGGAGATGACTTTGATACAAGGTCAGATAATATCATTGCAAGTCAACAAATGCAGATGCCAAGGTTAGAACAACAAACTAATTCTCTTTCGAAAAGTATCAGTACACAAAGGTATGATCTAAAGCCCGATGTCTATGATG
Source organism: Pinus tabuliformis (assembly GCA_031772625.1). NCBI lineage: Eukaryota > Viridiplantae > Streptophyta > Pinopsida > Pinales > Pinaceae > Pinus > Pinus tabuliformis. Next base: position 651,243,602 of record CM062815.1, on the reverse strand, counting down.
AATATGATGAACAAAGATTTTTACACGATGATATTTTCAAATACATTGTTCCAGAATCACATTTTTCTCTTTATCCTGATGTTTTTAGTGATGATAATTTTCCCCCTCTCAGTATTAAAGATATCTCAAAAAATACAGAGGATTACTCAAATGAGTCATCATTAGGTTTTCAAGATAAAAAGACAGCTATAGAACATCCTTTGATCATTTTTAAACAAGAACCACTTGACCTTCCTTGTCTGAAAATATTGGATAAAAAAGAGAAATCTAGGGAAACCTATAAAATCATTTATGATAGCTACTTTGATGATGATGATGTTGATTTATCTCAAGTAACTCAACAAAGCTCAGATAATGAGAGATATTCTAATTCAAGAATCATATCAGTCAATCCTCATTCCAGAGTGATGGATCATTTACATGATTTTACTATCCAAGACAATATTCCGATCTATGATTCATATCATGAGCAAACCCCCATGCATGTTCCCAATCATAACTTGTTTTCTGATTCACAAGATGGAATTCGAAATTGCTCGGATCCCATAATTCTGGCCAGTTCTTGTGAAAAAGAAGATCTTTCAAGTCAATCCCAGTTGTGCTGTAGCGTTAGTTGTACAGATAATCATTTCATTCTTTCTCACTTGCACTCATTTTGTACAAAATCGGATTGTGTTTTAAATTTTCAGACTTTTGATAGATTACTATGGTATGTTGAGCACCTTATCAAAGAACATTCGAAAGATGTGCTACCATTTTGGAAAACTAAATTGTGTCAAGGAAGTATAGAACTTTTTCAATTCCAAGATCAATCAATATTAGACTTCCTTAAAAAACTTCTTTAGCATCCAAAGCATCATCAACGAAAGAAAGTACTTTTGGAAACTTGCCGGCAATTCACGCTAATTGATAAATCTCTTTCCAGAAATTTCCATCTATTCTTCATTGATTTATTTAGTGATTTATATGTGGAAACTTTCCTTTTACGAGAAATTACTAAAAGCTTGACCTTAACGCATAGTAGATTACAGGCCATTAAAACCAAAAAATCTTATTCGCAAACTGGCTTGTCATCTTTCCTATTGCACGATCACCAATACATAACGAAGATTCATCCTGATTTTTATGATCCAATAGGTATCCAGTTGGAAAAAAGTTTTCATAAGAAAGAAATTTCAGACAGAATTCCAACTGAAGTTACACATTCTTATTCCACATCCAACGTTAACAGTCCAAGAAAAGTTTTGTTCTTAACACTGATGTTTGAAAGTCACATACGTGCAGGAATAAAAATGAAAAAATGGTTCCACTGGAAATATCATTTCACCTAGTTAATTCTTCTGTGTATAGTTAGAATAGGAGTAGGAGTAATTTAGCTAGGTTATTAGGTTGATAATTTACTTTTAATAGTTGGTAGGCAAAGTAAGAGAAGAGATTATCCCTATTATGTACATAATCCTAGGGAATGTCTACCTCTCATTTCTTTAAATGTTTTTGTTTCCTAATAAAATTTGCTGTGGTTAACAACATTTGACATTTACTAAAGACACCTTTTCTCTATCAAGATTTTGAACTTCTCCTTCTATAAATAGCAAATCTTTTGGAAACTTGATCTTTATTATTAATAGATACAGTTTAAAAAACTTTAACCATGATATGATACTAGTTTCAACTTCAAGAAATTTGATGAAAGCAATCTTAGTGAAGAAATTGTTTTATATCAGTACAATGAAAGGTATCAATAACAAAATAAGGATTCCCTGTAGAAACAACCATTTCCAAAAAACTCTATTATTGTCGTCCAGAGCTTTCTTAAGGAAAAAAAAATGACTTCCTCCCTGCTAAAGAAAATCGCAGCATTTAGAAAAATGACCCAAGGATACACTATATCTTGAAGAATAAGAGGTCTCATCACGAGCCGGCTTATCATGATCACAGATATTATAACTTGCTGACTTTGCCATTACTATCCACCAAAACAGGGCAAAGACTTAAGATTATTGAAATCACAAGACAAGGGGTGTCATCACGAGCCAGCTTGTTCAACAAAAGTGTAAATCAAGTGAATGACTGTGTCATAATTTGGCTACCAAACCAAGACATTGTTCTTTAAGAATAAAAAAGGAAAAAGTGTCAATCTGGGTTTTTTCTTTGAAAGTTGTAGATCACCTTAAGCAGGATAAAGGATCATTACTGGGTAATAGGTAACCCTGTCAAGGCTATGGATGCCTGCTGGCAGCAGAGGCTCTACCTGCGACAAAGGAGCATATTTAAAAAGCTGCTACACAGGGAAGACTTTATTTTATCTTTACAAGACCAAGTAATGGCTGATGTAAATGCAAGGAAAAGCTGAGGAAACAAACAATTAAAATAGAAAGAAGTTGAAACAAAATATCATTGACAGTTTGGAGTATAATATGCTTGATCTTTTTATAATAAAGTTTAAATTTTCTGAGAAATTTTTTTTGTTTTGGAAGTTTGAAAAATTCAATATAAAATGCAGAGATAACTGGTTCTCCCAAGTGAATCGCCAATTGTTGTGGCCAGCAACAACCCCCCCCCCCGCCCCTTTTTTTCATTTAAGTGTTATCTAAAATACTAAATGAATGGGGACCCTTAGTTAAAATTCAGGAAAAGCAAGAGTTTCCTTTCTTCAGAATAAGGTTACCATCGTAAACTTAGGAAGACCTTTTGAATACTTTAAAACCTAAGTCTATGATAAGGAAAAAATCTTTAAAGCCGCGTTGCAAAAAGATAGGAAGTTGCCTCCATTTCGCTATAATCCCGGTATGTACAAGACTCTCATGCTAAGCAATATATCGCATCGCAATAAAGTAATACTCATAAGGGAAAAACTTCAAGATTTACCAATCTGCGATAACACCGATCGCAAGATTGCATATCGCAGAAAATGAGCTGACAAGATTTGGCAAGCATAAAACTTCTGCGATCTGCGATGTTGCGATATCGCGATAAAGTGATGGTTGCGATATTAAGCCAGACCAACGCTGCGATGTTATATTCGTGTGTTTGCGCGATCTGCGATTTGCGATGGCACGATCTGCGATGTTACGTAAGCAAATCATAAAATCACTTCATCACGAATCCTTCGGGCATGCTAGTCGAGAAAAGCCACTTACCATAATCTGACTCAAGATCATGCGCTTTTAATAATAGTAAAGGAATTAGTTGTCAGCTATTAATGAAATGTAGACGCGTGCTTCTATAAAAAATTACTTCACGTAAGGTGGCATATTTGATATATCTGTTGCATTTAAAACTCTCCCATCACCTTTCTTGATCAGTCATTTCCATTTCACTTGTGAGCTGCAGGAACGAAGAATGAAGGACGATTCAAAGCCAAACGCAGGAAGAAATGGGAAAGAAAAATAAAGCTCAGGGCTTTGAGACGAATGAGAAGGCGAAGGAAATGGCACCTTTGTATATAGACACAACATGCAACAGAGACGCAGGGATATCGACGTGGGAAAGCATGTACAGACTGCTTGAAGAAGAGAATCCCATAATAATGAAGGTTACTGCTGTCGAAGGCTCACAACGCTCTTCCGAAGCATCCTTAGAAGAGCTAGCATGCTCATTTCTTCATCGGATAGCAGCAAGACCCAAAATTCTACCATATACGGATATGATCAAGTGGATACTTGAAAATGCAGAGATGAACAACAGACAATTCAAGATTCAAGGACATGGGCTCATCGGATCATTCGCTGCACAAGATTTAAAGCTTTTGTATCATCTCCCTGAACTGCAGGCGACTTACAATGCATAATTCGTTAAGAAATTTGTGGCGGAGAACCCAAATCTATCAGAGACCACCAAAGATTGGTCCAGAAAAGAGGAACCGCTCAAGAAAGACAAAAACAGTATGTACAACACTGGTTCCCTCACCTCTCCGTATTGTTTTGTTGTGGCCATGCTTTGTAGATTATTTGGGATGCCAGATATCAATAAGTTTTCATCTGAATGGTTACCATTAATAGATGCTGCCACAAATGCCGATATTATGGATTGGGCCAAGATCTTTGCTGATAATCTATACATGGCTATTATCAATTACCGGTCTAAAAGATCCTTGTCTCAAAGGATCTATCCTCCTTTTTATCTATCCGCATATGTTATGGATTCTATTTGTTATGTGTCTAAATTTCCCATTATGGGTTGGAAATGGACTACCCAGGACCCATTACCTATCCATGTTTATCATAAGATATTATGGGATTCTCAGTTCATCCCACATTTCTACCAGATTTGTCACGGGCTTATCTTACCCTTGTATAGAATGATGTATGATGAAGACCCCCCGAGGTGCTCACCCGAGGCACAGATAGATATCATCCCCATCGCAAGATGGTTTGAGGAAGAATGGTTCACCTAAATTAGAGTATTTGGAAGCACCATCCCTCCTCATGTCCTGCCTTTGTATATTCCTGACAAACTATTGGCTCGAGAAATTGCATATCAAACCTGTTCAGAAGGCGGCCTAACTAAAGACCTAAAAGACAAAAAGAAGGCCATATGGCCTCAGTTTCCTATAGCTTGTGGGGCCTTTTCATTGTTCGATGTAGGTCACGCGTTCACCGAAGTGGAGAACGTGACGTGTCTGCAATTATTTAAATTCTCGGCAAGGCCATTTGACCCAAATGAAGTTGCCCAAGATTTCACAACGAACGTCAAAATAAAAGTATTCATTGGAAAGAAAGATTTATTTGATGATTTATTTCAGAATAAAAGCTCACTCCAGGAAATTTTGCGGGAAGCTCAGTCGAAATTGTCTCCAGATGACCTCCAAAGATTCATGTTATACAGGGAAAGAAGACTAGCCAGTGTTCCTCTAGAAAAGCTGCGACTGCCTGCCAGAGAACCAACTCCAAGCGTTAGCCTCAGTGGGAACTCAAGCACTTCCAGATCTAAATCTAACACTGCGCAAGGAGTACCTGAACATTCTAAAGGGTCTGGAAGCGACCAAGGAAAGAACGAAGAAATAGCTAAGGACACGGCTCAGTCAAGTGCAATGTCGCAACAGCAGGTTATCGCCTCCCCAGCCAAGAGATGTCCCCCCTCTCGTCATTGAAGCACCACTCGTCATGACAGAATTAGACAAAGAATGGGAAACCTTCAACGAGCTGATCAATCTTGAAGGGCAAGCCCCAAGAACGCCTGTGAGCAATACACAGGTAGCACAAGAAGTGGTTTCGACCATAGTCAGCAGTGTCACAGAAACAGAGCACATTCCTATCGCTCCACCTTCTGAGCTTCTACTTAATGTAGAAGAAATTCCCCCACTGGACGTATTCTATAGTCCCCAACATAAAGCAGTTGTAAGAAGACAGAGAAAGAAAAGAAAACTAGAAAATACACTGTCACAAGATGCTGAACAATTGGACGTCTTATGGAAAGACCCCAACAATAACCCAACTGAAAATCTCACTAAATTGTCTCAGATCGTAGGAGCATATGCTTCTACAACTATTGACAAGGCATCGAAAGTTCAGCAACTGTTGAAAGAATAAGAAGATCAAATACAGCTACTACAACGACAATTGCAACAAGCCAATGCTAATATTGAAGTTCACAAACAGCTCGAGAAGTTGCAGGAAGACTTTTAGCAAATGCAGATAGGCTATCAAAGAAGACTAGACGAGAAAGGAAAACAATTACAAATTTTACAAGAAATGCAAAAAGATGAGCCTAAGCTTACATAATTTATTTCAGAGTCTATTGGCTTAAATGAACAACTACTGCAGCAACAGGAAGAGTTGGGACGAAAGATATCACAGTGGAGTCATTATTGCGAACTGAGTGATAAAATCACCAATCAAGTGGTAGACTTGCGAGTTGACTATGATCAGATTGACAAACGAGTTACAGAGTACTTGGCTTGGCAGGATGAAGACAAGGGAAAAAGAGCAAGTGCACCCAGAATAAACGAGAATCATAAAGAGCTACTCTTCAACAAGTGGGACGATCAGATCAAAGAGGCAGAACAAGCAGCGGAAACAGCGGCCACGCAAGAAAGCATTCTTATCGACTGTGTAAATGAGAATTTGCACAGAGCAAATTTAATCGAAGAGACCACCCCGGGGTATCTACCAAATAAACTACGACTGGAAGCAGAATGGAAGCAGAAGGCGCGGGAAAAGGGAAAAGCGATCCAAGCACTAAACAGGTTAAATTGGGAGTGTTACTGGGCATACTTGGTGAAGCCGCATAGTCAGTGGATGACGGTGAAATGTATCGTAAATGCGGCTGAGAAAGTGGTGCCAGCTCTCATAGATTCTATTTTCTCAGCCCAACTCAAAGCAGAAGTCAGCCAGCCGACTCTCCTCAAGCCCATGATGAACACTTGCAGCTTTAAAGATCAGATTCAGAAGTAGCCTTATTTAGAATGTTGTTGTTTTTTTTTAAATTAGATTAGAAAAAGGACGGTCATTTGAAAACCACATCCTAAATTTTGTAAATAAACTATTATTAGAATTAGGAAGTAGTATTTTAACCCTTCTCATGCATTTGGAGAAGGGTCCAGAAATTTGTCAAAAACTTGTCCTCAGAACATGCACTTCTGCACCCTCAGAGAAGGTTTTGATGAATGGATGGATCGAGGTTTATTAATGTTTGCATTTGATGTCTGCTACTGATGTTGCACTTTTGTACTCTTAGTAGATGTTAGAACAAGTAGAGATAAATCATTTTTTCTTGAAGGTTATGAGTAGGACCAGTCATAAATGGTACTTTTATCTCTTGGCCATTTCTGCTTATATTCTTAAAGTGATATACAGTTTTTGTTGTTTATATGTCATTGCATGAATGTGTGAGTTACCATTTGGCACTTTTGTATGGTGGAGCCATTTATTTATGTCTGATATATGAATAACTTATTATGCGATATACTGTTCACAACTATGTTGCCTTATTTTTAATGCAAAGTGGTTTATCTTAATTGATTTCCATTCTTATGATAGCTGAATGATCTTTATTACCAGTTATTGTTTGAAATCTCTTTAGATCACATAATAGAAGAAATACACCCTGGGTTAGCATAGATTAGATGTGCTATTTTTCATTAGATTACAATAGCATAGAGTTAATTTAAAAGTTTGAATTAGATTAGCTTTAAGTATTCTTAGATCAACAACATCCAACTCTGCACACACACACACACACCCTTAGATTGGGAAACTGGTCCCATTATCCCCAGTCGGACCTGCTATACCAAACGGATAAGGAGCTGCCAACCAAGGTCCGGACCGGGTGGGTATCCCCCTTGTTGTCGACCCGATTTTCGGGGCCTCAACACATAGAAGTAATCATGTAAACACAATCATGATCTTGATGACTATGTCGGTGCAAATCTCATATGTATATATACATATCTTAGTATAGAGATATCTTGTTATAGTGAAGGAGCAGTAATGGTCTCTGTGAAGTACCAACATTGATCTTGATGAAGGTACAACAATGTTGCAACATTAATGATCTTAGCGATGGCCTCGGTGTTGTAGTAGTAATGATCTTGGTGGTGCAGTAGCGATGACCTCAATTAGCAACAATGATGATGTTCTCAGCAGTGACAAAGATGAGGATTGGTGTCTTTGTCTTGGAGTGGCCTAATAGGTCAAGGGTCATGGTCTTGGTATTCGTCAATTGGAATCTCTATAAGAAGAATTTTGTGTGGGTTTTCCTCTCAAAGAGTGAGAGGTTTTGGCTCTTGTAGAAAGCCAACATCTTGTGTTCATGTCTCTTTTGTTTTGTTAACTATTTGATGAACTAAGAAGACACATTCTAATAATAACAAGAGAATATTGTGTTAGTAAGAAAAGTTAAAAATACCTCACAAATAGTTATCATGACAAGAAGAATCTCATTAACTTAATTTTACCTATATTATTCAACATGGTATCAGAGCTAAGGTGCTGAAGTCAAAGGAAGGGCATAAAAGAGACATTCAAGGATTAAGTTTCAAAAAGGGCATCAAAGCAAGTTGAAGGATATTAAGATCTACATTGAAGAATCAAACCCTAGATCAAACAAGAAGTCTACAACAAAAAGAGCTTTTTTTTCCGTAGTCATCGTCAAAAGACCACCAAGACCTTCATCAAGTTGTCTACAAAGAAAGATAGCTCAAAGGACCTCAAAAAAAAGATCACATCATCTTGAATAAAGTCAAAACCCTAGAAGCAGTCCTGATCTACACTACAAAAGAAGGAAAATAATATTGAATGCAAGAAGGCATGATCATCTTCAAGAAAGGATCATCTCCTTGCCCTAGAAGAAGATCATCCAAGGAAGCAACAAATCATTCTCATCAAAAGGAGCAACCTCTTCTATTGAAGAAAGGATTTCCATATAAAAGAAGATCATTCAAGAGGAAGCTCTAATACATCTTCTTCAACCATCATCAAAGTGATCAAGTAGAAGAGTTCACCTTCACTTGTCAAGTAAATATATTTCATTCTATAATCAAATTTGGTTAAATGACTTCATGCTTGCAAGGAGATCTATAAATTGGTTGGGTCATCGAAATTCCTTGCATAAGAAAGGAGGATAGGTATAATCCCCGAAAGAGAAGTCATTGAAAAGTCTCTGAAGGTCAAGCATTGTTTGAATGCATGTGAAAGGATCAAGGGACTCATAGGATTCTTATGAAATCAGTCACAGGTCCTCTCATCCCTATGTAGTAGGAGAGGAGACATAAACGAGATATATGAAATGATAGAAGATATATTCTCTGAAAAATGCAGAAAAGAAGCCATATCACTCAAAACTGATCTAAATTAGAGATATGAGAGAGATGATAAGAAGATAATCATCATGGTTCTTAAATACAATAATTGATAAGGAAGGTAACTAAGTCCATAGAAAAGGAAGTTACCTCATTTGAAAACTTGTAGTCTCTTTGCTAGATAGAAAAATACAAGTTGAAGGTTAAAGGACTCAAACATTTGCAGAAAAAGAAAGGGAAGTTTGGTCTTCAAACAAGACAACAATTCTATGGAAAGATTATGAAAATAAAGCTCATATCATCGGAAGGATGGAGGAAGCTGAAGAAAAGGGCCAAGAAAAGAGGGAGTAACAGATCTCTACTATGTTTGATATGGTATCCCTGACAAAAGGGTCTTATCATAAGCTCCTAAATATTTTGTTATAGATATGACGATGATAATCATATGCATCATGGAATCATGGAAGCATTAGAAGCAAGAGCTTGTGACATCACCATAGGAATCATGAAGGAGAAAATCCATGACAGTTAAACATGAAGGATATATCTCTTGGGAACATCATTGGACATTGAAGGAAAGGAATAAGTCATCTATGACAAGGCTCATCATACATCAAGTTGAAAAGGAAACATATACCAGATGGGTATATGCAAGATACTCATGATTCTCTGATGGAATCCTCATCAGAGGGTTCACTAATCTAGAGAGGAAGCAAGTGTTTCATAAGAAACTCCAACTTATGGAATTCATGGATGATGTTATGGTGACATAATAGAAGAATAAGATCAAGGGGTTGAATACACTTCAATCAAGGAAGCTCCTGAAAGAAGCCTAGATGACCTAAAGGTAAAATGAGGTATGTATGATTGTATGTAATATTATAAAGTCACTTCGTATGGTTGTAGGTAACATTAATCACTACTTCTATCTTGAGAAGCATGAACAAGAGAAAAAGGATCTCCTCCTCTGAAAGGATGCAGGAAGGCATAAGTCACACTAGATGAAGTCAACATATTATTTCCTCATATGAAGTATGAGGTGGTTGACTACAATTAAGAAACTCTGATTGAAAACTCATGGGAATGGAATGTGTGAGGAAGGAAGAGATCGTGAGATATGAAACCATGATGAAGGCAATCAACATCCAAAATACCAAGAATATTTGACTAAGAAATATCCGGGGAAGATATGAAGACTCTAATGAGAATTTGAAAACGATGAAGACCCTTGAAAATGGATATCTTTGGGAGATGTGTCAACATGAATGTAGGATGTTGATACCTACAGGAAGATGTTGTGATGAAAAGACATCTCATAAGGTACTATTTGATTTAATGTTATGTTTTTATTTCTTGAAAAATATTTTGGATGAGTTCATGAAGGGCTACTGGAACAAGAGTTGTAAGTGCAAGTACAACTAGCATTCATGTGGTGGATGGAAATTCCTAAAAGAAGCATGATGGGAAAGAAGTATTCATATGAAGAAGGTTCCAACTATGTACCAAGAAGGCCAATTTCCATGAAGAAAGGAATGACATTATGAACCAAGGAGGAAAGTGATCGATGGATAATGCCCTATAGAGAAGCTTGATTGTATTTCATGACATCAAGGAAAGAAATTGATCAAGCAGCTGAAGGACCCACGAAGAAGAAGCTGCTGATGAAAAGAGAGTCCCCAGTTGAGAGGGAGCTCTGACAAGTCCCTAATTAAGAGGCAGCTTGGGAAAATCCATGATTAGAAGGATATTAGGTACATTCCTTTACAGGAATGGGCATATCTTCCCTAGTTGAGAGGGAGAGATAGACACAACATTATTGTCCTCACTTGGGAAGAAATAATGGAGGATTGGGTAATCATCTGGCATCCAATGCTCTTTGAGGATGTGTAGAGCATACAAGATAAGAGTAGGCAAGAGGAATGATATTCTTTGAGGGTTGGAAACCCAAGATAAGAATAGTCCTAGAAGGTCATACTTAGTAAACACCCAGGTGGGTTTGAACCTTGAGAGACAATGATGAAGGTGTCTATAGTCATTGGTCTAGCTAACATTGTGCTATGATATGATGAGAAATAGGGCTGTCAATCAAGGCCTTACTGTGGAAACAATGTTGGTTACTATGATTCTATACATATGGGTTACCAATCCAGTTCTTCTTATGAGAAATTATTCATATTGAGAATGACCAAGCACCATTATGAATACCTCCCTCTTTAAGAGGGAGTGTTGAAGAAAGTGTAACTAGGTTCAGTATTCATAATGACATGATCTTTGTAAATGATGAAATAAAATAAATGAAATTATTTTTGTATGCCTTGCTACATGGGTTTAATGAGCAAGAGGTTTATTTGTTAGTGACTCCCATTGAGAGCCTTAGGATTTATTATTGAGTCAAAGAGTCAATGTCATATGAAGAAGCTGTTCTTGAGCATATGTTCAATGTATTCAAGTCTATAGAAGTCTCTAACAACCATCTAAAGACAAGCACAATCCCTCTTGAAGGATTCAACCTCCAAACAAGATAAGAAGAGGTCATGTCGACTCATATAAGGAGACACAATAGTTCCCTCTCTCATGTTGGCTTATATGCATGAATAACTAATATATATAGGTGTGTAAGGATCCACATTACAGGCATAGGTAGAACTCAAATGTCTCTGAAACTTTGATGTGTAATTACAGTTAGTAATTACAGTCACAAGACTTTGCAATTCAGGTATGCATCTTTGCTCTTTCGATGGGTACCACAAAGATATATTTTTCGGTCTCCTCACTGTATTAATGAATACAGTCTTGGCATCCTCACAGTATCGGTGATCACAATCATCACTGAAGCACATTACAATCTCGACATATTTGTGAAGAGGAGGATGATGAAGTGACACTCTCTGTCTCGGCCTACATTCTAGATGCAATCAAAATCTTGGCATAGAAGTAATCATGTAAACACAGTCATGATCTTGACGACTATCTTGGTGCAACTCTCATATGTATATATACATATCTCAGTATAAAGATATCTTGTTATAGTGAAGTAGCAACAATGGTATCTGTGAAGGAGCAATAATGATCTTGATGAAGGTGCAACAATGTTGCAGCAGTAATGATCTCAGTGATCATGGCCTCGGTGTTGCATCAGTAATGATATCAGTGGCGCAATAGTGATGACCTCAATGTAGCAGCAATGATGATGATATCAACAACGACAAATAAGAGTATTAATGTCTTGGTATTGGAGTGGCCTAATAGGTCAAGGGTCATGGTCTTGGTATTCGTCAATTGGAATCTTTATAAGAAGAATTTTGTGTAGGTTTTCCTCTCAAAGAGTGGGAGGTTTTGGCCTTGGCAGAAAGCCAACATAATGTGTTCGTGTTTCTTTTGTTTTGGTAGCTATTTGATGAACTAAGAAGACACACTCTAATAATAACAAGAGAATTTGTGTTAATAAGAAAGTTAAAAATACCTCACAAATAATTATCATGGAAAGAAGAATCTCATTAACTTAATTTTCCCTGGATTATTCAACACTATTTATCCCAATGTTTCCCCTTCTCCTTACTATCTGTATGCTCCACCTAGCACTCCAGACCCTCCAGCACCAACACCCTTGCCCCCCATGCCTGCTCCCCCTTTGCCACAACAACAAGCTCCTCCATAAGGTCATGTGTATGAAAAAAAGAGTGAACCCAATCCCCCCAACCCCAAGAAAAGGAACAAGGGGAAGGATAACTAGAACCAAAAACCTCAAAGTCATCAAGGCAACCAAGGTCCTCCACCCAATGCACCTCAATGTTCTCAACCTAACCCCAAACCCAACAATAGGGCAACCAACCCAAGAAAAACAAGGGTCTTTGTATGAACAAACGTTGTGCCTAATGTGGCATATATGGCCATTGTACTTATGAGTGTCCCCTTTGTTAGTGTTAGTCTTTGCATCCTTCCTCCAGTGATCAAATATGCTCTTACAAAGTGATTTTAAGGTGTCAAGGTCAAATTTTGTCATTTCAGTGAGTCTTCAAGTAAAATTTGGTCACTAGCTATTAGGTCTAGGGTTTGTTTTCACTCCCTTCAAAGTTGTCCAAATGTTGGTCCATGTCACCATTCAACTGAGTGTACCATCATTCAGAGGGTTGTCATCATCATGTCAGGTTCCAATGGGTCATTTTACACCTTGTTCACGCTCCAGTTGTGCCCAGGTAAGGTTCATTTCTCTCTCTTAGGGTTTTGAAGATAATTTATCTTGGATGGTCAAATCATCAACAAAACTTGTATCCTGATGTTCATACACCTTCCCCTATCCTTAATGTACTTTATTAAACACTTCCCATCACTGATATCCCTCAAATTCCTCATTTTCGCATGAACCCTGGTTTCTTGCTACAATTTGACAATTTTCTAGGCTAGGCTTGTGTTTTTCCCTTTTGGACCACTTTCCCTCACTCAATCTTTGAAATTCCACTTTCCCCTGATTCCTAACATCCCTCCCTACTTCCCAAAATTTTCTCAAGAATTTAGAAGCCCCTTATCCCCTTCATTTCACTTCATTTAGACAAATCCCCTGTTCCACACATCAGGATAAGTTTTACTCCAATGATGTTTCTGAGCAAGAAAATATGAATTTGGGAAAAATGAGAGAGGTTTTTGTCCAAAATATGCCAAGTAAGAAAAACCTCATTCAATTTTTACACAGGTTTCATGGTTTTAGAGAAATGTCAAAAATAAAGTTGCCTTAGGAGAATTGATGCACCTATGAAGTTACCATGGGAAAATAAAGATTTCTCCTAGATTTGTTGGAATAATGACTTTCTTGATGAGTAAAATGATAACTATACATAAATATATTTCCAATGAGCTATCATGAGCTCAATTTGGGGTTGAGGAAGACCTTCAAAAGTTGATTACAACAGCGCTCTACCTTTAGGTAGCCTCATTTTGTAGATTTTGACCAGTCTTGGGAGATTTGACATTTTATCAGGAAAATAAACTTCAAATTGAAAAATTAAAGTTGTGTTGAAAAGTAGACTCAATAAGATTTCCAACAAGCTATCCTATGCCCAATTGGGTCACCGGGAAGGCCTCCAAAAGTCTCCTGCAAAAGGTGCGATGCATTGAGCCAGCGCGGCGCATTGGGCAGTGATTTACAATGTATTTTTATAACGGGCACGACGCATTGAGGCAACACGGCGCATAGGACTTCAAGGCCTGAAATCATTCAAATATTTCTCAAAATCTCCCAAAATTTTAAATTCCTCATTTCCCAAGTAAGTTTACACTCCAATATGCTCAATGCATGAGTTTGTCTTGGTCCTCTTGGTGATTTAATAGGGAAATATTGAAACCCTGGTTCCTTGCAGCTTGATGAAAAAACATTGCATAGGGTTTATAAATTGCATTTTTTTCTGCTAAATCCCACTCCCATCATTCTCACTCACTCATTCCCTCACTCCCTCACTTCATTTTCTCCCTCCCTTTTCATTTATATTTACCCTTTCCATATTCCCCATATCCCTATCCCAAACCCTAATCAAATATCCCTAATCCCTAAATGTTATTCCCTAAACCCTTTCATTCCCCAAAACTCTACAGTTAGCATCAAATCCTCCCCTCATTAGTCCCACTCATCTATGGTGCTCAAAGACATAAAGAAAAACCGACAAGCTGCCACGAGGAGGAAAATCAAATTGACCACACTTGAGCAAGAAATTCAAGCTGATCGTGAATCTTGGCTTGAGAGGACAAACATGCACCTAGAAAGGATGCTAGAGAAGGTCAAAAATGAGAAAAACATGTTGAGGAACATGGCGTACCAACACTTGTCAAGAAATATGGTGTGCAAATCAAGAATCAGGAATTTGAAAGCCAAATTGAAGAAAGCCATGAGGAAGAGAAAAGAGTAAAATGGACTCCAGATCTTGGCTGAGGCTTCCTTAGCCCAACACAACACCTAATGAGGAACACTCGGCCCAAATTTCAAAAAATTTGGGAAACTATTTGCAATTTTGAAATATTTGGCCTAAAAAACAGGTTTTTCTGCCTGATGCACAGCTTTTGCTAGAGACCTCCTTTTGAGGAAAACTTAGCATTTTTGGATTTTTCATGGAAAAATATGAATTCCCTCACGTGGCCAAGAAATTTTGACAAGTTTTGAGCTTCCAAAAAGGTCAAAAACACCTCAAAAATGATCTTTTTGCCCTTTTTTGGACACACAGGAAGCAGTGTTGGGAGAACTCAATTTTGGAAGGGAACATGGTGGCCAAATTTAGAAATTCCACTTGTTCTGGAAAGTAGACAGATAGATATTTCCAACAAGCTCACTTGGAGAAAATTTGGTGCACGGGAAGGCCTCCAAATTCAGCTACAAAAAGGCGCTATGCATAGGGAAATCAACGCGGCGCATAGGGTGAAATTTGCTCATCTTGGCCAAAAAACTCTGTTTTTCGCCTAGTTTCTTCACAGTTTGAATTTTCTCTTTCTAATAGTCAAAATCATGATGTAATTTAATGTGACTTGATAGATTCTGATGTAATTATGCTAAATTTTCACTCATAGAGGTAGATTCATCATGAAAATGTAGTTTGCAATTGAATGAATCAGTTTCCTAGGTTTTAAAGGCATGCTGTTCCACTGCCTACTTTTCAGTTCTTAGTTTAGATCTTGTTGAAACAGCTCCTAAACTCATGAAATCGACCCCTAAAGCCTAGCATGAGTTGTTTGATGCCTATATCTAGTAGTTTTTCAGTCATTGAGAAAGGTTGGACTCTTGTGAATGCTTTGAGCATTATTGTACATTCATTTTTAGCAGTTTGGCAAAGGAATTGACCAGGGTTTGCAGCACTTTATGGGATTCTTGTGGCATATTGATTTGGTATTGTGTTTCCTTCTATAATTTTTAGTTTACATGTGTTTTATGTATGCCATCATCTCTTTGATTCATTTTAACTAAATTAAACAAGGATAAAGGTAGAATCCATTGAAATTGCAGTACTCTACCTAGGGTTTGTTTTGTTATTTATGTTTTCAGTTGTTGAAGAGGATCCCTGAGTCTTTCATGCCCCATCCAACTCCTCACCAGTCTAAAATCTCTCCATCTCACTCAATTTGAAGTGCTAAACCATTTTCCTACCTCGCCCCATAGAGAACTCTGCAAGATTGTGTCCATTCCCCGGACCCAATCTGCCTTTCACAATTGAGCCAGCAAACCCATTTTAAATTCAATCAAACACCTCGGTACACATACCTAGCCTAAAATCTATCATTACATCAGTCATCCAAGCTTTGATTGGCCATATTTTCTAATATTCACAAGGAGAGAGCCCTCTCTCGACCTGGTAGGGCTAGCTACCAGGTTAAGCGTGGTTTGATGTTACCCTAGATCCTGCCTTTCTTAGCCCGAGGTAGATTTAGGCCATAACATATTGGCGACCATACTGGGGAAATGAAAAGTTTGTTGTTTGATTTATATTCTACAGACGGAGCCTGAAGTTAGCCAGGTAGCCTTCGAAATGCTTTTGCTTTGCATTAGTGTCTAGTCAATTTAATGTCTTAAATTGCTCTACATAAATTATCAATCAGGGTATCATAAACTGATGAAGTGTGGTGCACTATATGTGCTTAGTTAACCTTTCTCTTACTTCGTTGTTTTATAGTTTATGTTGTTTTTGGGGTTTTGTTCTTACATGCAATAATCAAATAATGAAAGAATGACTATGAGACCTAGTATCCTTGTTGCTGCAGCAAAAGGACAAGATGATTCTATCACGTCATTAGTTCATTAGAAGGCTATGTGCATCATTAATCTACAATCAACTTGAAGGCATGCAGTAATTCAAACTGTACATTAAACTTGCAAAGAAAGAGCTTGAAAGAAATAATTTGAAATGAAACTGAAAGCAAAGCATAAAAACCACTTTCTAATGGCACTAGTCACTACTCATGCTGCTGCAAAAAAATAAGAAAAACTACTTTAAAGACCAGTTATAATGTTCAACTCTTCTTAACTCTCTGCTTCCAACATATGGGATTATGTGAAATACGATTAAGAAGTAGTTAGAAATAAGTCTAAAAAGTAATCAAAATAAGAAAAATCCACTTTAAAGACTAGTTATAATGTTCAACTCTTCCTAACTCTCTGCTTCCAACATATGGGATTATGTGAAACACGATTAAGAAGTAGTTAGAGATTAGTCTAAAAAGTACTCAAAGCAAGCTGTAATTTATTAATATTCTGATCTCTTAAAGATGAACAACTTATGATAAAGAGACCATCAATATGTTAGCATACAACTTGAGAAACTAAACTAGAAATCAAGCTAGAAAAATAAAATAAAGGCAGCAACTTATGAATATGACAACTGAAAATACCATTAGAGATAAAGCAAATACAACAAAGACACACAATCCCGGGAGAAAATAAAATGCATAAATTAAAATTGCATGAATGAAAATCTAATCTACCTTACATTCTACAAAGCAATATTTACAAAATGAAATCTAATCTACTTACATCCTAATATGCTCCATGACATCTACTTCACATCTCCTTCCATGTTGAGAACATCAAAGCTTTATTCAATTTCTTCAAAAGTGCAAAGTACAACAAAGCTCTCCAAAGCTTTCAAAAGCCATGGGACTAACAAACTAAAAGGACTAAGAAAAGACTAAAGGAAAGACTAGCAAATGAAGGAGAGAGATCTCCTATTTATACAAAAAGATGAGAGCCATCTCATTAATGATAGTCCATGAATCTCTCCCTCTACCTCTAGAGTCCTAATCAAAATAGGAACTGATAAGACACATGTCTTTTTAGAGTTACAATACAATTAGGAGATGTGACACATATCCTCATGATCCCATGATTCTTTCCAACCAAATTCGAATTTGGCCTTAGAGTGCCACATAAGGGTCTTCTAGAAGCCTCCTTTCAACCTACACATGTCAACAATCTCAACCCATTTGTTAGGTATAAGCATATGCACATTATTTTCTAATGTTTAACCACAAATTCACTTAAAAGGCTTAGAAATAATAAATATTGGAAAAACATAAAGGTGGCCCAATAATAATGAAAGTGGGATGAATGTGGTGACATAGTAGTGAAATGGAGGTGAAATGGAGGTGATATAATGGACATAATAGAAAAAGTATAATGCAAATGAATGACATTTTCAAGACTCAACATACCCCCCAACTGAAGCTATTGCATGTCCTCATGCAATATATATATTACATTAACTCTTTTGATCCTTGAGCTTTGGCTTAACTTTGCATGATATCATTTGATAACTTCATATTTCTGCAAAGTGTTTCACTTGAATTGCAACATGGTTGGTTCTTGTGTTACAACCATTTTTTTTTTTTTTTTATTGTTGCCTTCTATTTTGATCTTTGAACTTTGCATAATGATATTTTGATTATTGTTGCAAAGTATATCTTTATTGGATTGCATGATGGTTGGTTCTTGTGTGACAACCATGATTTTGTTTGTATCCAATTTATCCTTTAAGCACTTTTTTCAAAAGCCATTGTATGCTCATAATAGCAATGTAATATTTAATATATGTTGGAAGTATGTGAGCTCTTGAATATGATATGGACATGGCAAGATATGAATATGAATGTATTCCCCCCCCAACTGATGGTATTGGCAATTTTTATGAAATGAGGAAGAGAAATGTTTTTCCAACAATTATCATTCTAGCTTTTTATGGAATTCTATGGTTAAAAGTTAGAAAATTCCGTACCTTCACTTACCCTTTGGAATGGATGAGTTGTATGTGTGGTGGCTGAAAACTTCTGATCATATTCTTCTTTAGTGGCTGAACAAGAGGAGTCATGGATAGAGAGATAAGATGGCTTTTTATTGCTTCTACTAAAACTTGCTGAATCTGCTCCAAAATGCTGAAAATAATAGTCTTCATGTCTTCAAAACTCATTGGCACAATTCCTACTATGTGAAAAGATGTTCTGATGTCGAACATAGTAGGAAATTGTTGGCTTAGTGGCCATTAATGGATGCCACTAGTCAACACGAGAACTCTCACCATTGATGACAATGAGAGTCAAGATGCCCAAACACATCTTGCTAGGTACAAATGAATTTGCTGATGTCGAGTCACCTAGAAGATCTAACGAACAAGGGACATTAATGTATTCCCATTGTTTGTCAGCATGAGGACTTGCCATTAAGGCATGAAAGCCTCAAGGTGTTTTTACAAAGAACTTAGACTCAAAGGACTATGGACTCAATAATTTGCATTGAAGCAGGGCTTATTTGCAGAATGAAAATGACAAGGAATGGAAAATGGAAATGGAAAATGGCAATGGAGAACAGAAATGGCAATGAAAATAAGCGTGTGAATGAGCCTCTTGCTTTTATTTGTGGGTTATGAATGGACAAAAAGAGATGGAAAGTGTATGTGAATGAAAATGGAAAATATGGAGTGGAATGAGGTGAATGGTTTATTATGAAGTATGGATGTGATGGATGGATGTGATGGAGACAATAGTATCTGAAAGTTTTCAAGTGTTTGGATCTGATTTTGCATCAGCATATTTCCTCTTTGTTGCCGATCATCCTCTTATGAAACAAATTGGTCTCTTAGAGAGACACCATTCTCTTGTATTCATTTGTCCTTCCTCCCGAAACCTGCAAAAAAAACTAATACTTCTTCTGCAATAGAATGTAAGATTATCAAAGGAGAGAGGTGATCAATCTCTCTAGTTATGATATTTACACACAAAACTAAGAATTTGTATTAATGAAACAAGTTCTCAAAGGAAAAATCAAAAGAATTTATACCTGCTTTGGAATTAGTGCCTCAAGTTGATGTTGCTTCTTTTCAGCAATTTATTTCATTATTTGCCATTTCAAACTCTAATGATATATTTCTCATTGTATAGATCTTGTTGAGATCTTTCCAATGGTACTTAAATCATCAAAATCTGATTTTGTATGAAAAAGATAAGCTGATTTGAACAATGAGGTTTTTCTGGCTGCGGAATCAGAGAATAGCTGCGGAATTGGACTTTAGCTGCGGAATGTGCACAGTTCTGTAGCTAAAAATCTTGGATACAAAGTTAGCCATTCATCTTTCATTATCAGTCCAAAATTAATCAATACCTTCAGAAAAGTGAGAAAATAACTTGTTCATTTCATTGATTCAAAATTATTATTTTTTCTTGACATGCAGCGACTCAGTGTGGCGACTTTGTGATAACACATAATTTGACTTCCCTTTGACCGGGGTCTTTTTCATCAAATTTGACCGAATGAATAGGACACCATCCATGTACTGACACTTCCCTAGCTACCCATGTGACTTGTTTTGCCTGATGACACCTGCAACCTAGAGTTTAACAAAACAGCTGCGGAATCTGGGATTGGCTGCGGAAACGCTGTATTGGCTGCGGAAACACTGTATTGGCTGCGGAAAGTGCAGAGTGTAGTAATTACAACAAAAACCTCAGATCATATCAGGGGATCATATGACAAAAAGTCCATAACAAAATTATTTTGATCCTTTGGAGTCCAAATCTTAATGTTTTGTTGTTTTTTTTTTTTTTTTGTGACATGAATTTCCTATATGGGAAGATGACCGCATCATTCTCTGCTCTCTCAAGGGCAACAACAGCAGAGTATATCTCTCAAGGGCAGCAACAGCAGATTTTGTAACAGCAAAAAACAGCAGCACCTGGTGAAGAGGCAGGCATTATGGACATGGGCTTTTTCGTCAATAATATTAATGCAAGATTAATTTAGTAGGATAGCCCTAATAGGTTGCCCATATGTAGCAAAGCCATAACCTCCAAATTCATGTGAAGTGGCTATAAGATGGTTAAAAATGATGGCATGTACAAGTTCAACCTGTTCTCGAACTTCATTTGACAATCCAAGTTCTACATAAGCCAATTCACTTAAAGCCTACTCCAACTGAATAGTTACACTATGAAAGTTGCCTGCGGCTTGCTTTCTTCCTAGAACTATGAACAGCTTGCTGCTCTCGTGGCCAAACTTGAGGGTCTCCATAGCATGTTTAAGAGCCAAGCGCAGAGATGACAAGGGTATTATCCTTAAGCAGGGAATCCGTCAAACATGATTTTCTCCCAACATCTAACCGACAACGATTTCATGGAATTTAATGGCAGAGAGTCGTGTTCAATTGGAACACGTCTCCAAACAGGTTGAGTTTAATGAGAGGGAAGGTGTGTAATCGGATTTCAGATGCCAGCAATATACAATGATTCCTAATTAGAATTCCCTTCCTCAGGCACGCAGAACACATTCAATCTATCAGTTAATCAATTCAAATCCAGTTTTTTTCACGCGGCGGCAAAAAAAGAGGTTCCAAAGAACCGAAGATTTCTCCCAGACCACCACGAATTTCCCCAAACGGTTTCTGGGTTATCTAATTAACCCACCTGGAAAAAAAACCCATGTTTTAGTTTTTTGAAATTCGTCTCCATTTGGGCAAATCGAACGTTTGAAGTTTGATGTTTTTTCCTGTGTTTACGTTTTTCTGAGTTAACAGTTCTGCATTCGGCCTTTTATGAATTTGCATTCGTTTTTCTTGTGGTTTTATTTGTTGTTTTGCAGGTATGTTACACAAGTTCAATTCAATGCAGTCAACCATTTAGAACCTTCCAGCTCTGCTCTTAATAACTTGCCCATTTCGGTTATCAGCTCACTCTACAGCTCTGACAGTGGTGTTTGCACGCTGGAGGAGAAAACTATGCGGAAAAACAGTGCTCAACAGTGGGTATTACGGCTATAACAGAGTGGCTGTGATGAAATTTCCGGACTGGTGATCGGGGTTTTAAGTGGATAGGTGAGGAAAATGGAACAGAGAGGTTTACGATGAAACAGAGTGGTGAATGAAACCGAGAGTGAAAAAAAACGGTGGAGTGAGGGAGTAATCATCAATACGAAATTGTTTCCTTCAAGTCTGTCTTTAAAAGAACCAAAGGCACATATCATTTCTTTGCTTTATTATGCACAATATTCTAGTAGAGGTTTTACCCAAGGAATACCACTTTTATTTTGAAAAGAGTGGTTCACTGTTAAACGCTTACTTCTCTAGATTTCTCCTTCTGAACATCAGGAAGAAAACCTTGATGACATTGAGGGATGGTATGCAGGGGAAAATGGATACACAGAGGGACTTATATGAGCCTATACTGAGGTAAGCACAAGCTGGTCAGGGTCCTAGTACATTTTTCTTTTTGAAAACAGAGTTTGTTTCAGGCCAAAGCTTGAACAAGGAGGCAGATTTTTATTGAAGCCACAGTGAAAACTAGAAATGGAGATAGCCATAGATTGCTTTTCTCTTTTTTTTTTTCTTCTCTGAAATTGTAAAATTTTATAAAAAGGATTAATGATTTTCAATTTCAGGCAGCAAATACTTCAAGAAAAACATGTTAAAAACAAGACTTTGACTGAGGTTTTAGGCTGGTTTTTCATCGATCTGAGCTGGGTGACTAGGATAGGATCCATGTCGGGACAATTCTGGAGATGCCCATGTGGTCGGTTTTTTCATTGGATGCCTGTAACTTGCTAAACCTTGAAACAGCTGCGGAATTGTCAGCTAGCTGCAGAATTGTCAGCTAGCTGCGGAATCAGGGCAATTTCCGCAGCTAAGTTGCAAAACCTTATTTGAACAAGATACAGTGTTTTGAAGACCACTACAAAGCATAACCAGACAATTTTGGACAATTTGAACCTATCAAAGTAGTTGAGTTTCATTTTTTTCATTTTTTTTCAATTTTTTTTTTATTGAATCAATTGAAATGTTTGAAGTTTATTTTGTCTCCTATTTTTTCTTTTAACAATTCTTTTTCTGATCCTCCAGATCACATAGAGTGCAGGAGGAGAGCATACTCAAGAATTATTATTTTGTCTTTTTTTTTTTACTTAACAATCATTTTTCTGATCCTCCAGATCACACAAAGTGTAAGAGGAGAGCATACTCAAGGATTATTAATTTTTTTTTTAGATGTAAGAAATAAGGTCTCCTAATTACACTTCCCCGGCAACGGCGCCAAAATGTCTAGTCAATTTAATGTCTTAAATTGCTCTACATAAATTATCAATCCGGGTATCGTAAACTGATGAAGTGTGGTGCACTATATGTGCTTAGTTAACCTTTCTCTTACTTCGTTGTTTTATAGTTTATGTTGTTTTTGGGGTTTTGTTCTTACATGCAATAATCAAATAATGAAAGAATGACTATGAGACCCAGTATCCTTGTTGCTGCAGCAAAAGGACAAGATGATTCTATCACGTCATTAGTTCATTAGAAGGCTATGTGCATCATTAATCTACAATCAACTTGAAGGCATGCAGTAATTCAAACTGTACATTAAACTTGCAAAGAAAGAGCTTGAAAGAAATAACTTGAAATGAAACTGAAAGCAAAGCATAAAAACCACTTTCTAATGGCACTAGTCACTACTCATGCTGCTGCAAAAAAATAAGAAAAACTACTTTAAAGACCAGTTATAATGTTCAACTCTTCTTAACTCTCTGCTTCCAACATATGGGATTATGTGAAACATGATTAAGAAGTAGTTAGAAATAAGTCTAAAAAGTAATCAAAATAAGAAAAATCCACTTTAAAGACTAGTTATAATGTTCAACTCTTCCTAACTCTCTGCTTCCAACATATGGGATTATGTGAAACACGATTAAGAAGTAGTTAGAGATTAGTCTAAAAAGTACTCAAAGCAAGCTGTAATTTATTAATATTATGATCTCTTAAAGATGAACAACTTATGATAAAGAGACCATCAATATGTTAGCATACAACTTGAGAAACTAAACTAGAAATCAAGCTAGAAAAATAAAATAAAGGCAGCAACTTATGAATATGACAACTGAAAATACCATTAGAGATAAAGCAAATACAACAAAGACACACAATCCCGGGAGAAAATAAAATGCATAAATTAAAATTACATGAATGAAAATCTAATCTACCTTACATTCTACAAAGCAATATTTACAAAATGAAATCTAATCTACTTACATCCTAATATGCTCCATGACATTTACTTCACATCTCCTTCCATGTTGAGAACATCAAAGCTTTATTCAATTTCTTCAAAAGTGCAAAGTACAACAAAGCTCTCCAAAGCTTTCAAAAGCCATGGGACTAACAAACTAAAAGGACTAAGAAAAGACTAAAGGAAAGACTAGCAAATGAAGGAGAGAGATCTCCTATTTATACAAAAAGATGAGAGCCATCTCATTAATGATAGTCCATGAATCTCTCCCTCTACCTCTAGAGTCCTAATCAAAATAGGAACTGATAAGACACATGTCTTTTTAGAGTTACAATACAATTAGGAGATGTGACACATATCCTCATGATCCCATGATTCTTTCCAACCAAATTCGAATTTGGCCTTAGAGTGCCACATAAGGGTCTTCTAGAAGCCTCCTTTCAACCTACACATGTCAACAATCTCAACCCATTTGTTAGGTATAAGCATATGCACATTATTTTCTAATGTTTAACCACAAATTCACTTAAAAGGCTTAGAAATAATAAATATTGGAAAAACATAAAGGTGGCCCAATAATAATGAAAGTGGGATGAATGTGGTGACATAGTAGTGAAATGGAGGTGACATAATGGACATAATAGAGAAAGTATAATGCAAATGAATGACATTTTCAAGACTCAACAATTAGCAAAAGTAGATGAATGCTACTTCAGTCAATCTCCGATCTAGTTTATAAACTGAACATCTAGTTTCCTCAACAAAATGTAATCAAGTTCAGATCTGATTGTTGATTGTGAACAATGATCAGACACTGCAAGGTTGAAATCATTCACCTGGTGACTCTAAATCATTTTCGAGATCAGATCCAAGGACTCCACTGGAGGATGAACCTGACCAGCGGAAACATGAAAGGACAATATGGAAATATCAGGTATTCAAGTTGGAATTTCATCCAAGACTTTTGTTCTTTTTTCTAAATTATTTCTTCTCTTTTCCCGAGAATGTCAAGAAGGCTTTGTAAAGTATATTGTATTTGAGAAAAGATCCTCGGCCTGCATTTGATTCCTTCCCTTTGAAGATTGTGAATACCAAAGATTTGCATGCCTTTGAGCTTGATCAAGACCCTTTTCCCGAATCTTGTGATGACCATCTTCAAACTGATGAGCCTCAAGAGACCAAGACTGATTCTACACCTTCTGTACATACTCCTACACCTTATAAAATTCCTGATCGATACAAGCCTCTGATTTTACCTCCTATATTCCATGCTTTTCCTAAAAATCATGACCTATATCTACCAAGATTTGATGGTGAACGCGACAACCTTACTATTGAGAGACATGTTTTGAATTTTTAGTCTTTTCTCGACTTTTTTGAAGCTGATGAAGAAGATTTCAGTATTAGGATTTTTTCTCTTTCGTTGCAAGGCAAAGTCAAGAGTTGGTTCAAAACCTTGCTTGATGCGAGCATCTCAGATTTCTAGTGGTTCGTCAAAGTTTTCCTCAACAAGTGGGTGGTCAGACAAAACCCTTTCTTGATTATAGAAGAGTATAATCAGTTGAAAAGATTGCCAAGGGAGAAAATACCACAGTTTTCTGCGAGGTTTAACAAAGTGTATCTTTTGATGCCGGTTAATATAAGGCCTCCTCCTGGATCTACTCTCTTGGACTACCGGGAGGCCTTTGATCTGGAAATGGAGTTTCAGCTGAAAGAAAGGAATCTTGCAACACTTGAAGAGATGCAAAACAATGCAGTAGATGTAGAGGCTCATTTGCTGATCCGAAGGGAAAATTTGAAGGAAGGAGAGTTGAAAAGCATAGATCTAGAGGAATCGACATCTCTAGAGGTAAAGCTTGACATTTTGGTAAGTGTAGTGGAAGAGATGATGCAAAGGATAACCACAAGGAATGAGTATAATGTTCAAGCCCATGGCTCGCTGATTGAAGAAGAACAAGTTGCTGATCCAAAACATCTTCTTTCTTATCCCAGTTGTCATAGATCTAATAATGATTGTTTTGTATATCATCTTGGAGAAAAGAGATCTGTTGATATGACATGTATGCTTGATGATTTATTTTATACTGATGATTTTCTCTAGTTTGATTAGTATGATGACGATTATGTTCTCCAAACCGAAGCTAGTCTTGTAGACAAATCAGCAGCTGGTTTGTGGAAGGAGGAAGTTCACTTTTAGCAGCTCGAATACAATGTTCAACCATCACATATCAGCTATGGAAATGACGAGGAAAGTGCAACAAATTTTGAAGTCAGTGAAGGATCTTTGCCTTTTTGTTTTGCTTCGTTTCAGTTCATCAGAGACAACATTCATGCAATCAGAAATCAACTGTCGACAAGTCTTGATCTGAACCTTTTTGAGGGCAATGAAAACCTTGTTCAAGACTTTTCATATCCAGATTTGCAGCCCCCGAATGCCTTTGATTTTCAAGTTGAAAATAAAGACTTGGAAGCTGGAACATATGATCAGATGATGCAAGATGATTCCGTACCTTTCTGTTTTGAATCATTTCAGTTTTTGAAGGAAAATTTGCATAATACATTTTCAGTAAAGAATGAGCAGCTTATAGGGAATCATGTAATCTCATCGGAACCAATAGAAAATGGGTTGCAACAGTCTTTTCATGTTTTTCACGATCCAATAGCTGATGTGTTGGATGATGTCTGCAATCAAAGTCCATCTCCATTGACTACATGTGAGCTTGAAACGTGTACTGATACAAACTTGATCCAGCAGCCGGTTTCTTTGTCATTTTCAGCAGGAGTCTTGTCACAAAGCTCAGATCAAAGTTTGCATTCATGGTATGAAGAGAAGAGAAGTAATCCATTGGATGAGCTAAGTCCCAGTGTGCATGAATTTCGAGATCCTTATGCAGTGTTTTTGGAGGCGGATAGAGAATCCACAATTTTCAACAGCTCTGTTCACAAGTTTTCATGGGAGTTGCCTTTCAGTAGTTTTGTCTTGTTGTTCATAAGTGAGCACTTGTGGAGAGTTCAAACAACAGCTGAAATACTTACTTGGTTGCATTGGTTGTTTCATTTCACTTGATCAGGTGATGAATGGAACAACTAGAGTAGGTTGTATTGAATAAGCTCCATTTTGAGCATATTTTCCAGTTTGTCGGTTGTGTTTAAGTATCGAGTCAGTTTTTAGTTGAGTGAGAGTCAATTTGTGTCGTCAAGTCGTCAGTTTTCAGTCATGTATTTCTGATTGTGTTTTTGACTCCATCGCCCAATGGATAAGGCACTGGTCTGCTCTCCCAAAGATCTACGTTCTTGGCACCTCCAAGGAGCTACCATCCCCATTGGAGCCAATGTTAGTGTCAGTCTTTGCAGCCTTCCTTCAGTGATCAAATATGCTCTTACAAAGTGATTTTAAGGTGTCAAGGTCAAATTTTGTCATTTCAGTGAGTCTTCAAGTAAAATTTGGTCACTGGCTATTAGGTCTAGGGTTTGTTTTCACTCCCTTCAAAGTTGTCCAAATGTGGGTCCATGTCACCATTCAGCTGAGTGTACCATCATTTAGAGGGTTTTCATCATCATGTCAGGTTCCAATGGGTCATTTTACACCTTGTTCATGCTCCAGTTGTGCCTAGGTAAGGTTCATTTCTCTCTCCTATGGTTTTGAAGGTAATTTCTCTTAGATGTTCAAATAATCAGCAAAAATTGTATCCTAATGTTCATACACCTTCCCCTATCCTTAATTTACTTTATTAAACACTTCCCATCACTGATATCCCTCAAATTCCTCATTTTCGCACAAACCCTAGTTTCTTGCTACAATTTGACAATTTTCTAGGCTAGGCTTGTGTTTTTCCCTTTTGGACCCCTTCCCCTCACTCAATATTTGAAATTCCACTTTCCCCTACTTCCTAACATCCCTCCCTACTTCAAAAAATTTTCTCAAGAATTTAGAAGCCCCTTATCCCCTTCATTTCTCTTCATTTTGACAAGTCCCCTGTTCCACACATTAGGATAGGTTTTACTCCAATGATGTTTCTGAGCAATAAAAGATGAATTTGGGAAAAATGAGAGATGTTTTTGTCCAAAATAGGCCAATGAAGAAAAAATTCCTTCACTTTTTACACAGGTGTCATGGTTTTAGAGAAATGTCAAAAATACAGTTGCCTCAGGAGAATTGATGCACCTCTGAAGTGACCTTGGGAAAATCAAGATTTCTCCTAGCTTGGTTGGCCAAATGACTTGCTTGATGAGTCAAATGATAACTAGACACAAAGATATTTCCAATGAGCTATCATTATCTCAATTTGGGGTTGAGGAAGATCTTCAAAAGTTGACTGCAACAACACTCTGCCTTTAGGCAACCTCATTTTGCACATTTTGACCAGTCTTGGGAGATTTGACTTTTAACAAGGCAAATGAAATCCAAATTGAAAAATTCAAGCTGTGTTGGAAATTAGAATCAATAAGATTACCAACGAGCTATTCCATGCCCAATTTGGACATCGGAAAGACCTCCAAAAATCTCCTACAAAAGGTGCGACGCATTGAGCCAACGCGGCACATTGGGCAGTGATTTACAATGTATTTTTATAACGGGTGCGACGCATTGAGCCAACACGGCACACAGGAATTAAAGGCCTGAAACCATTCAAATATTCCTCCAGATCTCCCAAAATTGTAAATTCCTCATTTCCCAAGTAAGTTCACACTCTAATATGCTCAATTCATGAGTTTGTCTCAGTCCTCTTGGTGATTTAATAGGGAAATATTGAAACCCTAGTTCCTTGCAGTTTGATGAACATTGCATAGGGTTTATAAATTGCATTTTTTTATGCTAAATCCCACTCCCATCATTCTCACTCACTCATTCCCTCTCTCCCTCACTTCATTTTCTCCCTCCCTTTTCATTTATATTTACCCTTTCCATATTCCCCATATCCCTATCCCAAACCCTAATAAGATATTCCTAATCCCTAAATCTTATTCCCTAAACCCTTTCATTCCCAAAAACCCTATAGTTAGCATCAAATCCTCCCCTCATCAGTCCCACTCATCCATGGAGCTCAAAAACATAAAGAAAAACCGGCAAGCTGCCAAGAGGAGGAAAATAAAATTGATCACACCTGAGCAAGAAATTCAAGCTGATCGTGAATCTTGGCTTGAGAGGACAAAAATACACCTATAAGGGATGCTAGAGAAGGCCAATAATGAGAAAAACATGTTGAGGAACATGGAATACCACTACTTGTCAAGAAATATGGTGTGCAAAGCAAGAATCAGGAATTTGAAAGCCAAATTGAAGAAAGCCATGAGGAAGAGAAAAGAGAAAAATAGACTCCAAATCTTGGCTGAGGCTTCCTTAGCCCAAAACAACACCTAATGAGGAACACTCAGCCCAAATTTCAAAAAATTTGGGAAACTTTTTGCAATTTTAAAATTTTTGGCCTAAAAAACAGGTTTTTCTGCCTGATGCGCAACACCTCTTGGCGCACGCTTTTGCTAGAGACCTCCTTTTGAGGAAAACTCAACATTTTTGGATTTTTCATGGAAAAATATGAATTCCCTCACATGGCCAAGAAATTTTGACAAGTTTTGAGCTTCCAAAAAGGTCAAAAACACCTCAAAAATGACCTTTTTGCCCCTTTTTGGACACACAGGAAGCAATGTTGGGAAAACTCAATTTTGGAAGGGAAAATGGTGGAAAAATTTAAAAATTCCACTTGTTCTAGAAAGTAGACATATATAAATTTCCAACAAGCCCACTTGGAGCAAATTTGGTGCACGGGAAGGCCTCCAAAATCAGCTACAAAAAGGCGCCACGCATAGGGAAATCAGCGCGATGCATAGGGTGAAATTTGTTCATCTTGGCCAAAAAAACTCTGTTTTTCGCCTAGTTTCTTCACAATTTGACTTTTCTCTTTCTATCAAAATCATGATGTAATTTAATGTGACTTGATGGATTTTGATGTAGTTATGCTAAATTTTCACTCATAGAGGTAGATTCATCATGAAAAAGTAGTTTGCAACTGAATGAATCAGTTTCCTAGGTTTTAGAGGCATGCTGTTCCACTGCCTACTTTTCAGTTCTTAGTTTAGATCTTGTTGAAATAGCTCCTAAACTCATGAAATCGACCCCTAAAGCCTAGCATGAGTTGTTTGATGCCTATATCTAGTAGTTTTTCAATCATTGAGAAAGGTTGGACTCTTGTGAATGCTTTGAGCATTATTGTACATTCATTTTTAGTAGTTTGGCAAAGGAATTGACCAGGGTTTGCAACACTTTATGGGATTCTTGTGGCATCTTGATTTGGTATTGTGTTTCCTTCTGTAATTGTCAGTTTACATGTGTTTTATGTATGCCATCATCTCTCTTTGCTTCATCTTAACTAAATTAAACAAGGATAAAGGTAGAATCCATTGAAATTGCAGTGCTCTACCTAGGGTTTGTTTAGTTATTTATGTTTTTAGCTGTTGAAGAGGATCCCTGAGTATTTCATGCCCTCTCCAACTCCTCACCAGTCTAAAAGCTCTCCATCTCACTCAATTTGAAGTGCTAAACCATTTTCCTACCTCGCCCCATAGAGATCTCTGCAAGACTGTGTCCATTCCCCGGACCCAAATCTGCCTTTCACAATTGAGCCAACAAACCCATCTTAAATTCAATCAAACACCTCGGTACACATACCTAGCCTAAAATTAGTCATTAAATCAGTCATCTCAAGATTTCATTGGCCATCTTTTCTAATATTGACAAGGAGAGAGCCCTCTCTTGACCTGGTAGGGCTAGCTACCAGGTTAAGCGTGGTTTGATGTTACCCTAGATCCTGCCTTTCTTAGCCTGAGGTAGATTTAGGCCATAACACTCTTTTACCTCAGATGCAAGTATGGGAAGCTCAAGTAGCTTCTTCTCGAGGACTGTAGCCCATCACTCCTCCTTCTTGTATGGCATCATCTCAATCGATAGTTTTTACCAATCCTTTTCCTCACCAAGGATACATTGTTTCCCAAACTACACCAAGTCAGGAAACTCGACCATCTCCACCATATGGTCACCATGATTATCAAATTATTATGATGAATTTTGATGAGGTCAATACTGAGTAAGTCAATCTTCAGACTCGATCGTGCCAATATGACAAGTCGTCCATTAAGTCAACGAATGACTCCCAACTCCAAGGTTTCACTGAGTCGCTATCGTCATCCAATGGTACCTTACAGATCCCTCAACCTCAGGTCGAGGTTATTCCCAAGATCCCCAAAGGCCCATTACATCGAAATGCTACTTCTACTAAATCCTCCCATACCTATAGCATAATATATGACTTGGCGCAGTCTCTTGCTGCCATGTCAATGCTAGAAGTCCTCTAGATGTGCCCATCCCAACAGAAATCTCTACTCTCTGATTTGGGTGCTATGGATCCCCAATACGATCAAATGATTGTCTTTCATGTTGACAAGTCAGAAAATCCTCTCCTACCTTCAATCGTTGCATTTCAAATATTAGTATCCATTATAAATGCCACTGTCCAATGATGTATCATAGAGAAAGGCATCTCCACCCCTATGATGACTGGTAGTATTTGGAAGTGACATAGTTCCTTAGACCTGTCCCCATCCACCATCACTCTCCATGTTTGGGATGGTCATCCCTCACAACTCCTTGGCTTATATCACAACTGTCCAATCACTGTTGCCGACAAGGCTATCTCTATTAACATCATTTTGGGACGTAGTTATACCTATGCTATGTCATCTGATGCATCTGTGGTTCACCATAATATGTGCTTTCCCCACAATGGAAATATCATCACCATTGATCAATTGACGTACTATGATCCCAAATCCCATACTTCACCTCAGTCCAACATCTCTTCCGTGATTGACAATAAGACTATCTCATCCCTCACCAATGTTTGTCCTAGAGTCTACAAATATTCCACTCTACTTGGTGCTTATTATGGTCCACCACCTACTCCTTCTGAGCCTAGCTCATCCAGTTTTTGCATGCTCCAAGCATCACGGGCCACCCACAAATGGTTTGGTATGCCTTCACAGTAGCCAACACCTCTGCAACCTGCTGTTCCCAACTCAACCCAGCCTTCTGGTACTACTCCTCAAGGACCTTTTCCTTATGCTGGTATCTCTCCTAGTCCATTTCCACCCGGAAACTTTCCCCCAGGCCTTAACCCTTCTAGTTATATAGCGTTCTTATTTCCACCCCCAGGAGTTTACTCTACACATTTCATGGCCACATTGATTTTTCTTAAGATTACCTTGGGGATCCCAATCTGGTACATTGATCCTCCCGCAAACACTCCCCCCAATCAACTCAAACCTTACACTGCTTTGACCCTGGTCCAACCTATTGTTCCTACCCCTGCCTTTGCTTCAGTTCCACAAAAACCTCAACAAGAACCTACTCCTGTTGCGAAAGAATCTGTCAAGGGGGGGAAAGCCCAGAAAAAGGGAACCAAAGACAAGGCACCCCCTACAACTCTAGCTCCTCTGAAGCCACCAAATCCTATTCCTCCATGCGACTTGTGTGATGTTGTTGGTCATGCCACCAATAATTGTCCTAAACTCCCTCATGTCAAGAATGTGGTCTCTGATACTCTCTTTGATTCTAACATTCCTGAGGTACATGTCACCTTACCTGAATCAAGTAAGAAGAAAAGGTCATTACGCACAAATCATCCATGTGCTTTGTATGATAGTTATGGCCATTATTCTCATCGCTGTCCCTAACTCGAAGGTTTTCATGATACACTACAAGTGCTTCGCGAATTAGAGGCCACTCATAGTGAGCCCACTTCTCCTCTACCCGCGTATTATGGTCCCACTCCTACACCGAAACATGAGGCATCTCAAACACCCATTGTGATCCCTCCTCCTAATGTCGAGATGATGGATAGTGCCACTATCATTATCTGCCTATCATCATCCATGAGATACATGCATTGGAACTCCCTTGATGTATCCTATTGTGATTATGTTGAACCTTCTTTGACAAACACCCTAGTCTTAACATCAGTAGATATTCCATCTACTTGTCATATGTCTCCCAACCTTGATGATGCATATGTGAACCTTGTCTCTCATGAATATGCCTCAAGTAGCTCTTCTCCATCATGTGGTCTCCCTTCCTCCCGTCCCCCCATCTTCCATTCTGATGAAGACATCATGGAAACTATTGTTGCACAAAGTGTTTGGGCACCGCGACAATGCTCAGAGTAAGGGCTGTCACTCTAATCCTTACTCACTTCGTTTAGACTCTCTCCTAGACAAGTAAAGGGGGGTAGTCCCTAAGCTGAATGAATTAGAATATCCTATGAAACACAGACTCTAGGAGACTTAAAGATAAACAACTTGATGAATGTAAACAAGTCCTGGTTAACTGAAATGGAAAAATCTTAATAAAATAAGACACAACCACAAGATAGAAATGATTATAGACCAGTACCTTTATACTCAATTAACCATAGACTAAATAAAAACAAGTTATCCAAAGCAATTTATAAATGTGGCAAAGCGACGATCATTAATAATTAAATGCCAACGCCCAAAACCTTATCACACAAGATATTCTAGCAATTAAATCCTATGAAGAATTATGAAATTTAAATGCCAAGAAATGATTCTAGATTTAAAATGATTTTCATTAATAACCCAAATCTAGAATAATTTATCATTCTCCTATAGGCAATATAATTTTTAAAACATTAATCGCACTTGCCAATAGAGAAATCAATACCACAAAATTTAAATTTTACACTTAACACCAATGACACCAAGGAACTTTAAATTTGAATTTTAATTATCCCTTAGGCAATTAATTTAATGTGGTAAATGAAGAAATTAAAATTCTATGTGACAAAAGTAAAACAAATCAAAAGGGCTAATAAATTGAAATTTTAATGGGCCATAGGCCACATTAAAATTTTAATGTGAAAGCACAAATCCTCTTTTGGTTTAATTCTTTTAGGAATTTTAAAGTCACATAAATGAAATTTTTTAATTTTTTAAAGCAAAAAAAAAAAGAAGGAAAAAAAAGGAAAGGAAATCAAAATCAAAATAAAAAATCATAAGTAAAAGTAAAAAAGAAAATGTAAAATCAAAACAAGACAAAAAAAATAAAATCAAATTTTAAATAAAAAAAATCTAAAAGACAAAATAAAATAAATCTAATGCAAATCCTAAACTAAACAAACACAAATAAAAAAAAAAATCATATTAAAACAAAATGAAAAGGGAAACTCACTAAACCCTAATGCATAAAAATAAAAATTGAAAGCTTTTCTTTGTTGTGCAAGTCGAGGAAGCGATGGGATGGAGCTCACACGGGCCAGGAGGAGGAGGCAACGACGAGAATGGAGCTCACGCGGGCCAGGAGGAGGAGGTAGTGATGAGAATGGAGCTCACGCGGGCTAGGAAGAGGTAGAGTTTGGCAGTGACGACGATGGAGGGAGAAGACTCGTTTTTGCAGGCATAGTAGCATGGAGGGTGGAGCAATGCTGGGACATGGAGGGGCCTTGGTATGGAGGAAGGGGTAGCATAGGCTTTGACAAAGGCTGTGGTCGCCTAGACAGGGATGAATGGAGTGTCGCAGGAGGAATTCTTGGACGCAGGGAGGAAATGACACGTTTTTGCAGGTTTGCAGGGAAAGGCAGGACTGCGAGCAGAGGAAGGTGATAGCACATAGAGTGGAGCATCAGAGGTGGCAGAGGAGCTCAAATGGGTGAGGAGAGCTCGAAGAAAAGGTTGTAAAGGTGATGAGGTAGCGTGAGGAAGAGAGGGAGCAATGTGTTGAGAATGTAACAAGATGATGGAGCTTAGTGGAAAGGAGTCACCTTCACTAGGTGGGCCCGCAGGCTATTTTTGGCACAAAGTCTATTTTTAGACATATGGATCATGGTCTATGAGTTGCAGGATGCTATTTGTGGATGATTGGTCATGTTGGGAAAAATAGATGGACTTCTATTTTTGGTTCACAGCGGAGTGATCAGAGTCTATTTTTAGACTGCTAGGCTAAAAATAGAAACAGTAAAATATTATTAGCCCTTAGTAATATTTGGATTCTAAACATTATCTTATTCTCTTGGAGCACTTCCATTTGAGCTACGGATGTGGCACATGCAGCTGACAAAAGGAATCACGTGGTTTATTATGTGTTAGTTGAGCTATTGCATGGAGGACTTCAGTTAGAACTCATGCATGTGAGTTCTGTGGAGTTGGATGTGGAGTTGATGGAGTTGTGTTCAGTTTGACTTAGTTGAACTAGTTGTATTTTAGTCTAACTAAAGAATATTCTAGTAATGAGTTGCGTGAATTAAATATTAATTAATTCACTAATTATTAGCTCATAAAGAAACTAAAGAATACATCAATTAACTCAGTGCATGGACAGTTCAACAGAGACATGTGTTAGAGGTAAGTGAAAGGGTGAGTTGTGACTATCAGTTGTGCATGAGATTTTCACATGCATGGATTGAGTAATGCTAATGAGGATTGTGCAGTGTGGGCCAATACCAAGGAAATTGTAGCTTGTGCTCACGTGATTTTCACTTTGTATTGTGTAGTGGAGGTAGGCAAAGCAGCGGAGGAGATTTGAACCTGTGACTTGTTCGGATCTGAGCTAGTTTTGTGTGTAACAGGTGGAGATAGTATTGAGTACTTGTGAGGAGTATTGTACTATGTATTGTTACATGTTATCAATCATTATAATAAACAGACAGTGTGGGGTTTTTAGTTGTATGCTTTCCCTGGGTTATATACTGTGTTAATGTGTGCATGCGATTGATGTTTCATTGTTTTTAATGCTGCTAAATTGATGATCAACGTAGAGGAGGTTATGTATTATGCATGTATTCCGCAATAGTGCATAATCGGGATAATCTCTATGAATAAGTGTCATATTATTCAAAATTTCTACACTATGGAAGATGGAGGGGAAATAAAATCTATAGATCGATGTAGGAAGGAGGGTCGTAGAGAGGGAAAGATGAGGGTTTTGAGGTCGCAGCTATGCAGGGATGAGCCGCAACAATGGAGAAATAAGGGGTTTCAATTTTTTTTCTTTCGAAATTTGTGAAGAATAAAAAAAAAAGTCAGGAGATCGGAAAACTCAGTCAATAGATAAATGGTGGCCAGAAAACCCTTTAAAGCATTTCCATAAATCTTAATTAAAATGTTGAATCCTTTTGCTTCAGATTTCCTTGAAACCCTTATAAAAATTTTCATATTTAGAAATTTCAAACCCTTGAACTGCAAAAAATTTGAATAATATCCCTGAAAAATTATGTTGGTAAACCCTAGAGATCTAGATATTACACTCCAGGGCCTAGATCTAGACTCTACACAAATTTATTCCTCATATTTGTAGCTGCACACAACAAGAAAACACCCAAACAATATATACAATGATAAAAATTAAAACCCAGAAAAACCCACGTTAGAAAAACAATTACAAAATTTACAAACTGCAGACTCTAATAAGCCAGATCTACCATTATGCCACACAAATAATTAAATTTTTAAATTTTAAAGGAGGTGCTAACTCAAAACCCTTCATGTATCACCAATAAAATATTATGATAAGCTTGAAGCTAATTTAGCTAGGCTCTTCTGGGAACACAAATTGGGAGTTGGCTAGTCCAACTGAAAACTTCCCCTACGCCCGAGGATCTTAAATTAATATTTCCCTGCAAAACTCGATCCAACCATTAAAAATAGAGCGAGAAAATAATAATAAAACTCATACAAATAGAGATACCTTCTATTACATTTGAAATTTAGATTATTATTTAAACCTCAGTGACTGGGCAAGATACCTGTACTCAAATCACTCTTTAGAAGCTATCATCAATGGCTTTAGAAAAAATTATGCATGAAAACAACACATCTTACAGTATTCCCATGAAGAGTAACACTAGTAGAACTTAACCCCAATGTATTTCTTTATTATCTAGAAAAAGATTACACAAGAGCTTCTTGCTAAGCACACGACTCAAAGGTCAGATGGATCGACTGACAAATGACTTCCTATTTAAAAATAAATCGTCCAATGGCTAGTTCGAGTGATCCTCATCAAAGAAATCTCAACTTTTGATGAATATTAAAATTCCTTTTAATCTCATTCGTTGAAATATTTAAATATTTGGGGAAATTCTAAATTTTCAGTTAAATGTATTTTAATTAACTCAAAAATTAAATTTTTTGAGTTAATTTCCCCAAAATTTTGACTTTGACTTAACCCCAGGGATCAAAGGTTTAAAATTTAACAAAATAATTAATTTACCTTACTTCCGGGACGTTTTAAAATTTAATTGTTTAGGACCAACGAATTTTTGCTTTGGAGAATTTAAATTTTCCTAAGGCCTAGAATTAATTAAATTTCTAGCTTAGGATTTTAATTAATTTTTGGCGAGGAAATTTAATTAGTTAACCTATGAGGGGATAAATTATTTTTCCAACCCTCAAGACACTTTATGTCATGATTTTCATATTTTTTACATCATAAGGGGAAAACCCATTTGTAATAGACCCTCATAGACTACCCATTTCTGCGACACAAATATAATCCAGCAGATCAAGCAATTTGTAATAAAATAACCTAACCAAATAGTTAGGATTATTCTCAAATTACTTTTACATAGACTCGATCTAGAACACTAGGACTCGCCTAAGATCCTAGCAACAAAATCCATTCCAGCTTTGGGGTAAGATTGGAGGAAAACTATGCCGACCATCTGAGAATGGATCAGTGAGACAAAAAACCTCCTAGAATGGAGATCGTCACTAGAAAATTAGGTTTACCTAGGTCATTACATACATGACACGGATCTGCCGAGATTATTTACATTATACACATGCATAAATAGTTTACATAACATCTTGGAAGTCAAGCTGATGATGATAGCTGGACGACACAGACACATCGATCAAGTACTATCCCTTTTGTGAAAAAAGAGGGTGTACTACTATGGGTCGTTGACATGTAGTGGTCAACAGAAGCCATAACCACTCTTTATTATCCTTGGGATTATATGTACCATCATGCATACTTCCTTCCACAATAAACCCATGACCAATATGCTGTGGAGTCCAACATTTTCCTTACCTATGTGAAAACCTAAAAATTAGCTCCCCACCTCACTTGTGATGATTGACGACGTATTCGACATCAAGCCCCTCGCTACCTCCTCATTGACGATGAAATTTATCACCACGGTGTCGACATTGTCCCTCGTCATTATCTCACCCTTTCATTGTATTCTTGCACCCTTTAGATGGGTCCATCATCCACTCCAACCCACCAGCCCGTAGATCTTGTACTGCCTGATCTACCATAGCAACATGCCGCGTGATTCCTCTCCACTCTGAGGGAAGACTAGTGCACTCATTTGTATACCGATATTCTAGCTCATGCCACCCACACTCTGTCTCCCTTGTCAATAACATGTCGAATCTACATCATAGATCCTCCAGTAGAGAATCACTCCCAGATCTTTGTTGTGATGTGGCCCCACCCTGATTTGTAGCCCCAGGCGTTGCAGCTCGTCCTGTGTATCCTGCCAGCCTCACCAGTGCTATATCTCCATACCAAAAATATTAGAAATTAGTAGCATATACACATGTTTCTTAAAATATAAATGCATCAAATATATAACAACTTTCACTTACCATCTGGACCACATGCTCGTCTTGACGGAAGTTGTAAGTTAGGATCCCCTTGATATTTCATGCCACTATATGGATAGTCATCTATGTATAGTGGAATCTGGTCCTGAGAAAAAAATGAGCAAAAAATTAGGCTGGAACACTTGTTTGACTCCCCATCCTCCACCTCGACACAATAACTAGCCCCAGCGGTGCATCCTGGGCTCTTGTGGTCCCCCATCACAGATCTGTACATGAAGCAAAATAATGTGGATATTCTCAAAGAAGAGTGAGCATAACACTGTCCCAAATGAAGAATTATCATTGTTCCTTCATCTGCACAGTGTCAACTATCGTCTACACAAAGACAAGATCATCTGAGCCCACCCATAGTAGGTCCCTCCCAACACACTTTCCACAAACATCATTTTCCTTCTAGTGATATGGTGGAAAGCATGACTACCAAAGATTCACAACACTGCTGCGGCTGTAGATCATGTCTCAAGACTTTATAGGTCACTGATTTGTATGGTCGTTCCCTTTGCATGAATCCCTGATACACAGTGGCAATAAAAAAACTCACCTATATGCCTCCCATGAGGCAACACTGGATGTATCTCCCCTACCATCACCAAGGGGGGAAATCCTATCAAAAAATATATGTCTTGAATTGTGATCTTGATCCTATGCCCTTGTACTACAAAAGACTCCTGATATGGGTCCCAGTAACTCACAATCCTCGATGGCAAAGGCTCACCAATCCTCATCATAGGGTTCTCTAAGAACTTCATCACACCATATCGTGCCAACACCCCTCTCACTACTTGATCCCCTGAATCTTAGCACGGAGGGACTCCAAATATTATTCTCGCGATGACACCTTCAACTCTGCCATACCTGCAAAATACTATTATGTTTTTTTAGTCCAGAGTCAAAGGAATGCATGTCTAGTACTTAGCTTCATCTCACCACAGACCACCAGTCCTGCCCATTCTCTCAGCCAAGAATGTAGTTTTTTCCCTCAAAACTGTAGTCGATACACTTGTGGGCCCAATTTATGTGCTTTGGTGCATTGCAATCATGAGGATTAGAAGGGGTCCCCCACAGTGAATTGAAGCCCTAATATGAAAGTTCAATCCACCAAAAATTATGAGTAAGGTTAGGCCACCTACCTGCAACTTGCAGAACCTGATTCCTACGGTCGGTTTTTCTACTACGATCTCCACAAGA
The DNA here is from genome assembly GCA_031772625.1 of Pinus tabuliformis. Lineage (NCBI taxonomy): Eukaryota > Viridiplantae > Streptophyta > Pinopsida > Pinales > Pinaceae > Pinus > Pinus tabuliformis. The sequence continues at coordinate 651,203,998 of CM062815.1, read as the reverse complement.
TTTAGGTCCTTCTACTCCTCACCAAATTCTCCACAACTCACTATGCAAATGAATTGGATTTGTGGGAAAAAATCCCTTTTAGGAAAAACCCTATTTTTTTTTCGTTGGCCGTTGGGATCAAACAGTGGATCCGATTGATAAACTGCTAGCACTATTGGAAATATCTCATCGAGTTCTATAATGGGTCTCCCTTCGTTTTTGGTAATTTGAAACTTCACCAGGAATCCATTTTTTCCATGAGGTCTCACTTTACCACCTATTAAAATAAAATTTCTTCATTTGAGCCACTCATACTCTGGTACCACTTTACCTTTGCACTGGTTGAATCATGTGTCAATTTTCGTCATGAGTAACCATCATTTACTCATGTTTTCATGGTCCCCTCCGGGCCTCCCCCACGTGGCAGCATCATCGAGTCACCCTTGTTCAGAGCATTCGAGATGAGTCACCCTTGTATTTATGGAGTCTGTTCCGAGTCCCCTTGAGTCTAGTTATAGTGTTCCATACATCGTTGTGTCACATCTATCCCACTTTATTCATATTTGGCCTATATCTCTACTTCTCTGTCTTTGCCGAACCCCAGTTTGAGTCATTGACCATCCCTTCTGGAATCAAGTTAGTCGCTGCTAGGTGAACTATCCATATCATGATCTGACAAGGGAAGTTGTCTGTCTACCACCCATCTTGTTTTCTTCCATAATCATCCCTAGTGTTAGTCCATCAGTCACTCTACTAGGATTCCTCATGCATTTGTTAAGGATTCCTCATTTTCTCAACTCTTGCAGGCCCTCTTCTGTCAACCTCAACACATTTATTCCAATAGAGTGGTTTAAAATGGCAGTGTACCTTGGTTCCAGCTTCCATCTTTGTTCAGTGCCTTAGATCAAGCAAAGGGAATCATACACACCAGCTCCTTATCGGGTGATTGAGATTCGTACACTTGACGGTTCAGTGATCCAGATGATTGTCCTAGTGATTCTCGGGTATGTGTGAGATGTTCCAGACCTCATGAGGGGGTGGCCATTCAAGTATCCCCCACATTCCAGGATGACCCGATAGTGCCCACATCATGCATGTCTCCTTCACATGATCCATTCAGATATTCAGATCCCTTTCCTGTTTATCAGACCTTCTTTGGTTGTGATCCCCCCTCCCCATGTCAGCTAGAGGGAAATTATGTCTCATGTACTTGGATATTATTGTATTCAGTCTTGGCCTATGTTTTTCCAGGCACATTATGTATATGGGATCCATTATATTATTTTATGGCCCATTGATGTGAGTGTATCATGTATCATTTACTTTGTAGCTCAGTCCCACATTGCTGGGCTCATCATTATTCTTTGTACACAGTTATCTCGACGGGTATGGATATGTCTCCCTTGCCTCATTTGAGATCATGCATCCCCACATAAAAGGAGACTTCTATTAGTTTAGTAGGTCTGGCCCCCTCCATTTTTTTCCATCCTTGCATTGCTTCAGTTCTCTCTCTCTCTCTCTCCCTCTCTTCGAATCCCCTTTGGTGTCTCATGGAAGTGTAACCTACAACGTATTTCGGTCATACGATTTTCTCCTAACACTCATACGTTGGGGGGTAATCTGTTATCACCAAAAATTGATGACCTAGCCATTTCTAATTAGGTGGATCGAAATACACCATGTAGGATTAATTTTACCATAGTAAAAGCACTTTCACTGTGGAAAAAATAATTTAGTAAACCACTTTTATTAAATTATTTTTTGATTAAAATAAAAAAACCCATTGAGAATAAATGAATAAATCATTATTTATTTAATTGTCTCTAGGAATAAGTATTAAATCATTGTTCAAATAATTATTCCTAGTCACATTTGACTAAATCTCCCAGGAATAATTAAATAATCACTATTTATTTATTATTGCTTATTTCCATTATTGGCATAATTGTTAAATCACTATTTAATAATTATTTCAATTTCACACCATTCTTAATCCTCACGAAATAATTAATATATCATTTTATTTGTTAATTATTTCTAAATAAAGATATTGAACAATTTTAAATATCTTTTTCCTCTCCAAAAATATAATAAAGTATTCATAACGGTTAGATCTTGATTTGGTCAATATTATTTCATTATTCTCCATTTTCTAGATTAACTCAATACTTTTTTATAAATAGGAGGGTTTTCCATTCATTCTTCACCATTCTCATTATCATCGTCACCATTATCGTCTCTTTTCTTTTGAGCTCCCATATGAGTTCTTCACATTGTTTTGGGGTTTTCACATATTGAGAGAGAATATCAATTACTAAAGTATCAAGGATATCAAAGGACCCATCCAATGGAGGGGGATTTGTAGACCCTTTTATATATCTCCTTGACTAAGTGTTATCAATAAATAATTTATTCAATTAAAGTCTTTCCATTTCGGTTATTACATTGGATATCTTTACTGCTGTTTTCCATTCTGGATTGTATATGTTTTTGTTGCAGGTTTTTCACTTTTTATTGTAGACCTGAATCGTAAACAACCATAAAATAGTTATTAGGGTCACTTGTCACCTAGTGGCTTAAGTGATGTGTTTTTGGTACCCCTTCCAAGAAATTTCACACTAAAAATTTCAACAAATTCCAGTACGCACTTTTCGAGAATTTGTCCTCCATCACCTATAACCATTTTTATTTTTTCTCAAGATTCGTAAATCTGTTGGCCAAGATATTTTATGGGTAGATGTATAAGGATGATGGAAACATGATAATCAAATTTCAAGTCAATCCAATCTACCATTTGATAAATATGGATAAAAAAGTTCTGTTACAGGAGCATTCCAAAATTGCTACAGGAGTGACCCAAAATTTCTACAAGAGCATGATTGACATGGAAACAAGGTTAAGATCTCATGTTTTTCATATAGGAAAAAGAGGATGTGCCCACCATAGCCTCATCATTCATTTACACACCACTTGACCCCTTCTCCACTATCATTTTCATCGCTGTCCATGAAAAGAACCCATTTTCACCCCTTCTTTCATTACTTTCACCACGACCAAGACTTTTGATCCTTGTCCATAGATTGATTATGAATTATTAGTGTTTTGGAAGCATTAGGTGAAGGATATTGTTGTCATAGAAAGGTTTTTGTGACTTCTATAGGAAGAAATACATTCCTGTAGCAGTTTGCAATTACCCTACAAGACACAGTTGGAAGCACCAGATTAAAGAACCAACCATCATGAAGGCAATGGGGAGTCATTTCCTTAATTTTGAGTAGCTAAAGAATCCTTTGTCAACTTCTACCAGATTCTTGATCACCCAAGAAGAAACAACATCTGATCCAAATATCACCTACATGAAGAAAGGACTTGCATCATCGAGCATTAGTCAACAAAAGAACATAAAAAAATATATATCTTTCTTAATAAATTGTAAGAAGCAAAGAAGAAAAAGAAATGAAATCTCAGAAGACACTAAAAAATAGCCTCACTCGTGTCCAGATCTACCATGCAAAAATCAAAGGATCAAATCAACAAGAAAACTCTGACAACAGGCACCAATGATGAATCAGGCCACCATGCAACACTTGCAACACAGTCTTTGGTTCCAACAACACCTGTAGAACAAGTCTTCAATCCAAAACATCAACACCATCAAGCAGCTCCATAGGTAGGCAAGGTATGTAATCGAATCCTTTGGGCTTCATGAGTGCTATGTAATTTTTCTTTTGTGTGTCTAGGTATCGAGGGTCAATAAAGACAACCATCCACAAGATAAATTCTCGACCAAAATCAATCTTTACCTAGCCTAATTTTCATCTCCCACTAGCCTCGTTTTCATCTAACTTTGTTTTCATCACCATTAGTCTTGTTTTCATCTAGCCTCGTTTTCATCACCCTCAACCTCCTTCAACAAGTCCCCATCAAAATTGAAGAGTCAACTAGCCAACAAGAAAATAATTGGGGCCAAGGGAAGGGAAAATTGAGGAGGTCACCTCCCCCAAATCCAAGGGTAAACAACCTGTGACATCCATGACAAGGCCAACCACTATATCAACTACAACTAAAAGACTTAAAGCATGAACAACCTTGCTATAGGATAAAGATAGGGCCACTACAGGAAGGAATACATAAAGAAAAAAGTGCTATAGGAGGAGGCAACAACATCAAAAGAGGTAGAAATAAGCCCCTAGGAACTTCAAGACCCTAAACCAAAACCTAACTTGGAGTCCTATTATAAATTTGTGGAAGTAGGAAGGATTATTCTCGATGAATTTGTGGTACCACTCTTATTTGAATTTGAAAAAGGGAGGGGAAAATCAAACAATATGGATGTAGATTGCAAAATCAAAGAAGGTAGAGGATGTGGGACACAACCACCAGGTCTGCCCATCAAACTAGTATTTGGATTAGAGTGGCCACCTAGAGCAGGACCATCCATGGTTGATTTCTATTAAGAAGAAACCACCTCTAAAACTTCCTAAGACATCAAGAAGATACCAAAGGACACCATGACAAGTAGGAAAGAGGAACAAGGCTAGGTTGCTCAAGGGTGAGCAACAATTTCAGTAGTGGGAAGAAGATGAGTCATAGAATTACCTATTTTATTAGGCTAATTTTGTTATTTATAGACACTTACACCATGTATTTGACCTCGTTACTTGCACATTATAGAGTTAATTCATAACATTAATGGGTCCTTAGGAATTTGGTTTATCCTTGCTTATTATGTGCCTAATATTATTTTTTTTGTAGAATATTGTGAGAATATTGAGCAGATTATGAAGATTTGGAAGATGATATAATATAGGGACTTGATCCATACTATAGCAGGATCAAGACTGGATAATAAATTAACAGGATATTATGAAATTATTGCACAAATTCTAGATCTCCAATGATTGAGAAAATCTAGGAAGGTGTTCCGCGTCATTTAATGCAAATTCCTAGTGTTAGGAACTAGATCTACTGTTTAAGGGATTTTGGAGGGGAAAGTTGCCTCCTTTCAAGGATAATTCTTTCTCATCACTTTGTATAATTACCAATTTGAATTTTACTCTAAGGGCATGAATTTCTTAGTCTTCTTGTGGAGAAAACTTGTTATTTAGCAGCTCTACTTTCATTTCTAGCAGGGATGTACTTGGATTGATACAAATAATGAAGGTTGGTGCAAATTTTAACTTCTAAAGCTTGGTTTTATTCATAGGACTCTAATTTTACTTGGTCTTGTTCATCCTAGGAGCCTCAAATCCCTCTTACACAACTTATTTACTTCCTTTGAATGTCTTTTTTACTTGCATCTCTTATTTTTGCATTTATTATTCATGCTTCTTTTGTTGTAGGTTACATTGGTTAAATGATTGAAGTGAGTTATTTTGAAGGTTATTTACATATTCACAAGAATGATGCATCCTTAGAACAACTTTGAAAAGTCATATTCATCATTGAGCTACTTGGATTGGTCCACTAGTTCACAAATCTATAATTTTTGGAAATCCCTTGTAGCAAAATAATAGTAATTTTATACAATTTTTTAGAATATGTTAGAGATTCATTTTAGTTGATTCCACTTGCATTGGGTCATAAAAAAATTCAATTTAATAACAAAATTTACCCCATATAATGTACACTTAATTAGGTTAGGCATTCTGTAGGTTAACTAGCTCACTAGTTCTTGAATTTCCAGTTTTTAGAGTAGTAATTTTCTGCTATTTTTTAGCACGTGTTAACAAGGGTATTTTGGAGTGATTCCACTTGGAATGGATTTTTAAGACATCCTACTTAATAAAAAATTTTCCCCATTCCATTTTCATTTTATTTACTTGGGAATTCGATAATTTATCTCCTCCTGTAGTACTAGGGCATCCTGTAGCACTTCTTGTAGCACTCCTGTAGCATGTGTAAACTTAATCATAGCTGCTCCAAAAGCTTGATTTTTGTCTCTTAGGATTGAATCATGACCCCTAGGTTCTAAATCTGTGATTGTGTAAGACCAAAATACCTCTTAATCCTTGCCTCCTCTCCATTTTAATTCATCTATGCAGTTTGGATTAATGGACATATTCATGACTTGAAGAGCATAATGATGATTTTCATGATTACTTTATGAAGCACCTTGTGACCTCTATTGAAAAAATATATCTTGAATTCATTGATTGAAGAATGATTTAATTTTTTCATACACCTTAATCTATGGTTTCCATTTCTAACATTTCTATTTCTATTGCATAAACTAGGGTTCATTTTGATGTACCATTCACACTCTAGGTTAATGATTACATTTCTACAAATAAGATTAACATTTACATTCATGCAAAGTAGAATAGCCTTTCCTTTTTACAAAAGTAACTAGGATTTCCTCTCTGCAAAAGTAATTAGGTTTCCTTTTTGGAAATAGAGTAACATTTCCATTTCTTCAATTAGTTTAGGCTTGGATTTCATGGCATTCACTTCATTGCATCAGATCAATGAAAGAATGACACATTGCATACTGCACATATAGTGCCAACACCTCTTAAGTTTGTACGAACCCCGGGTTGATAATTTAAGTTGGTATCCTTGGGAGTTGCAACATTCTTATTGCAATATTGAGTCTCATCACCAACATATATATATGTACAACCTTATCCTTCCCGAGCTTAGTAATGATAAAACAAGGCTTAATTTCCAATTCTTTTAATTTCATAATAAATAAAATAGATATCTATCCATTGATTTATGTTGAGGCCCATTGGACAAATTTCAAGCTCACAATAGTTTAAAAATCTACAGGCCTTTGAGGATATTGTTGAGCAAAAAAAAATTCTCATGAATACAGACAGGAATCCAGTCATTTACTCAAGAAATACCCAGGAAATCAACATTCCTCAAGCATGCAGAAAATAACATTCCATAAGATATCAAAAGAAATAGACCATCACATTAAATCAATACGAAAACTGGATTTAAGCCAACAAATCAAATATGTGATTAAGAATTAATGTACAAAGGCTTGGGTATACACTTATCTGGTTAAATATGCTCAACAATTGAGATTGGGACTTCAAATCTCCACCCAACCTTAAACACACTGCAACCAAGCCTTTCTTGCAATAGTCACCTTAAGCCAGATTCCAAAGCTTGAGGATGAGTGGGTAAGGGATTAAACCAATTATTTTAGTTGAAACAAGGACTCTAGAGGATCATCCACCTTGATCCAAAATCGAATGAGGGAATCTAGAAGTTTAAAACCTCCACCCTCAACAATTATTTCACACAGTGATTCCACCCAATCTTGGGAATCTAGAACCCATTTTTAAAACTACAAAACAAGCATAGGGGGATAAAGAAATCTCCTTACTAGGAATCCAAGGAACATGCCTCCTCCCAAGTTGTCAAGGGAATCCAACGAAAACCATCTCCACTCTCCAACCTTGTAGGGAACCCAGAGACTACTGTCCTCACCTGAGAGATATTCTTCCATCACCTAATGCTCAATCAAATGATTGCTTTACTCCTTGTGTTATGATAGACACACAGAGTTATATCTTATTTTTCCCATGCACTATGGATTTATTTCTCTCTCTCTAGCACAACCATTTCTATTTTTTCATCTTCATTAGAGTTTCTCCTCTTTTTCTTATTCAGTGGTGCTATCCCTATGTTCTTTGTTTTCCTTCACTGTTAAATGCCTCAATGTGTGAGAATGCCCCTTTCTGAATGTTGTCTTTTTTCTATCATGCTACAACCATGTTAGTTGCATGGGAAGAAACTCTTGTCACCCCATCCATATCGATCATGGTGGTTTCATCTTCATGTGGTCATGGGGATGCTATTACGCCATATCCCATTTCCACTTCCTGTTCATTGACTTGATGCTTTCAGTCCTACCTACACAACTCATGCTGTCTTTTAATTTAGTCTTTTTTGCCTTTTGAATTTATCCAAGGTAGGCATGGTTCCTTTGTCCTCTTGTCCAACTCCGTTAATTGATATGATCAATCCAATTTAAATAATACCTACCAACCATTCAAGGTTGTGATAAAACAAGTCAAGCTTCCTTCCGATCCCAAGAAACCTCCTTCCTCAAACTCCAAAATTCATGTCTCAATTATCAAGCCTTTTTAATTAAAATCAAGGTATATGGAATATTTACAGTTAAGGGGAATTAGCTTGGGGCTATCACATGGAAAACAAAATGAATGAAAAGAGGGAACAAATGAAAAATAAGATGGGTGAAATGTGTAGAAATTATGGTGTAAATTTGCAACTTTTCATGAAGTTTTAATCAAAATCACAAGCCACAAACCTATTCTACTTCTCTACAGAATTTAATTCACAATTTAGAACAAAAATATCAGACATGAAATAAGAAATAACACACATGCACACAATATTTTTCCAGGGGAAATAAATCTGCTAAAAACCCAAATGCCTGGTTGCATTAATTTGATGAATGGACATGTATTACAATTGATTTTCTCAACTGAGCACAAACTGCAAGTGAATATCCTCTCTCTCTGCTCACTGAGAAGCACTGACCCATACTTAGTTAATTTCTTCCTATGCTTGAAACCCTATTTCCTTGCGCAATTCCTTGAGAAATTAGGCCCCTATTATTTAGGAATTTATCCAAAATGGATTTCACAATTCCTTGAGAAATTATGCCCCTCTTATTTAGGAATTTCTTCAAAATGGATTGCACAATTCCCAAGGTTGATCCTCTGATTGCATGCAACACCTATACACTCAAGACTAGTTTACAACTAATTTTACATTACCTTTAAATCTCTGCCACAACTGGGGAACTCAAATTCTCCACATGCACTAGCTATTTTGGGATGATTGATCGGTTAATTGGATGATCATTGAGTTTTACTGAAGTCCCACTGCACAATTGACCTTCCACTAGTTCCTCCGACAATTGGAACTAGTTTAACTGAAAACAACTTGAGATAACTCACCTTGATTGCTACAAATTAGAAATCATACATGATTAACTGAAATATAACTCTTCTAACTCAATTATACTGAGTAAATTGAGTGACACAAGCCATGCCACACAAGTTAACTGCAACCAAGTTATGCTGATGTGGAAATTTGAATTTTCTCAAATTTATGAAGGAAACATCAAATTGAGACTTTCTTGTTGCATTTTCAACACTCCCTCTCAGTAAGAAAGGGATTATCAACCACCCCTATCCTTCACCTATGGAACTCGAACTTCCAGCTTGACAAATCCTTTGTAAATATGTCAGCATCTTGTTCCTCTGTTGGAATGTATTGTAGCAACATTATTTACCTCTACACACAGTCCCACAAATGATGATACCAATTATCTATATGCTTGAATCGATTGTGAAATATAGGATTCTTAGAGATTCTGATGCAACTCTGATTATCACAATATATCATAGTTGGATCCATCATCTGGCCAAACAGTCCCACAAGTATATTTCTCATACAAATCGCCTAACATGTTGCTTGACTTGTAGCCATGTGTTATGCTTCTGTTGAGATGAGAACCACATATATTAGCATCTTTCTGTACCAGGAAATAATGGTAGACCTAACACTGAAAATTACACTTGATGTACACTTTCGGTTTGATGGACTCTTTGCCTAATATGCATTTGTGAATCCACACAACTTCACTCCCTCTGTCCGTCTATACCATACTCCAAACTAGGTAGTTCCTATGAGGTGCCATAAAACGTCTTCCAAAATAATTTGGTTGGCCTAACCATATCTTGGCTTAGCTGGTTGAATTCATAGCACATATCTGGTTGTGTGTTCAAAAGATACATTAGTGAACCTACTAGCTCCCAATAAATGGTAGCATCCACTTCTTCACCTGAAGTGGCATCCTCCTTCCTCTAGTTGGTCGTTAGAGGTGTCTTCATGGGTTTACAACTCTCAATACATCATCTCTGTAGTATCTCATTTTCATACTTTTCTTGAGACACAAATAGTTCCCCATCGCCTTGCCATACTTCCAACTTGAGGAAGTAGTGCATGAGACCCATGTCCTTCATTTAAAATTCCCTTGAAAGGTCCTCCTTGCAAGATCTGATGAACTTCTCATCACTAGTTAAAATCAAATCATCAACATATAATACAATAATATGAAATTTACCTTCTACTAGGATATGATAGAGGTTTTCATCTGTTGGTCGTGGAGCCTAATTATCTGCTTTATTTAGAGGTATCGCCACGTTGGATCCTAGTTTGTAACGGGGCGACAACACCACCCGTTTGATCTTTGTCATGGGGGGCGACGATGATTTTATGAGCCCCCCTGGCGGGGGTTCGGGGGCAGTGCCCCTAAAGCTAAAAATAGATGTAAAATATTGTAATTTCATAGTCAATTGGAGCCATTCATTAGGCACATGAGCTAACATTAGAAGTTATGTTTACTTTAGGGTTTTTTTCCCTAGAAGGAAACCTCTCACTATATATATGAGGGAATTGTATTGCGGCTGGGTATATGTGTATTTTGAGCGAGAAAGAGAGTGGAGGCTGTGTGAGAGTGAAGAGGAAATTACAAAAAATCTATCGTAGGTTGTATCCCTTCATTTTGCTGGATAATATAAAGGAAGGACTGGCTGTTTCTCCGTGGACGTAGCCCAAATTGGGTGAACCACATATATTTGTGTCTCTCTTTTTTTATGCGTTTTTTGTGCTTGTGTTTTTGCAATATTTTATATGTTCCATTTCTATGTAATATATGATTTTATAAAAATTAATATAAGAGCCAAAGGTATATTTGGCTAATAAACTCGTAGGAGAGAAGGGTTCCTGGTTCAAGTTGGAGAAATGGCAGAATATGGTAGGTTTAGGGTCAAGAAATTTAACGACCAAAAATACCGGTTGTGGAATATGCAGATGGAAGATTATTTGTGAGAGAAAGATATATACTTACCATTGAGAAGAAAACCAAAGAAGTTGATGAGTATGACAGACACAAAATGGAAAATTCTCGATAAAAAGGCACTTGGAACAATACGGCTGTGCCTAGCGGCGTCGGTAGCCTTTAATATTTCAAAGGAAACAACAACATAGGGTTTAATGTCGGCATTGACCAAACTATATGAAAAATCCTTGACCTCAAATAAGGTATTTCTTATGAAGCCTTTATTTAATATGAATATGTTAGAAGGTGGATCTGTTGCTGATCATTTAAATGAATTTAATACGATTACGAGTCAGTTAAGTTCTATAGGGGTAAATTTTGATGATGAAGTTAGGGCTATGTTATTTCTGTTCTCATTGGTAGAAAGTTGGAATGGTTTAGTTATGGCCATTAGTAACTCTGTCTTTGGATCTAGTACTTTAAAGTTTGATGATGTCATTGGTGCTATCCTTAACGAGGAAATGCGATGGAAAAGCTCAGGTGAGACATAAAGTAATTCTTTGATTGCAGAGACTAGGGGAACAAAAATGGAAAGAGGAAAGAGCCCAAGATATCACAGTAAGTCAAGGAAAGGTAAATCCAAGTCCAAATCGGGGATAGTGTGCTGGAAATCTCGGAAGAAAGGACCACTAAAGAAGGATTATAAGTCTTGGAAGGGAAAAGAAGGAGACACACAACAAGAAAACAATCATGAAGTGAATGTGACAGGTGACGTGTTGCAAGATGATTTGATTCTTTCATTAGAAGAAATTATTGATTCCTGGGTGGTAGATTCAGGGCCTCATTCCATGCCACACTTGATAGGAAACATTTTCATGATTATGTTCAAGGATATTTTGGACAGGTTCGTTTGGGTGGTGATAAACCCTGTAAAATAATTAGAATGGGTAAAGTTTTAATAATACAATAGAATGGAAACCAATGGCTATTGAAGGAGGTAAGGCATTTTCTAGATATGAAGAAAAATCTAGTTTCAACATGACAGTTGGGAGGTGAAGGATGTGTAATTACCTTTACAAATAAAAACTAGAAGGTCACTAAAGGAGACCTGGTAATAGAAAAAGGAGAAAAGGTCGGTACATTGTATTTTGCAATGGTATTTCTAATTATGTCAATGCTTTAAGCTCCATAACAGTAGATACAACATTGTGCCATCATAGGCTTGGTCACATGAGTGAGAAGATGATGCATATTCTTCACTCAAGAAATTTGTTGCCAGGTTTGAAGCATGTTGATTTTGATTTTTGTGAGAATTGTTTTTATGGAAAGCATAAGAGTCAAATTTCTTTGAGTTGGTAAATAAAAGAATAGCGAAAAATTAGAGCTTGTGCATACAAATGTATGGGGACCTTCTCAGGTCTCATATCTCATTGGATCTCACTATTATGTTACTTTTATTGATGATGGAAATAGGAAAACCTAGATTTATTGTATTTGAAATAAATATGATGTATTTGATAGTTTCAAGAAATAGAAAGCTTTGGTTGAGAATGAGACAGGAAAGAAGTTGAAGTGTCTCAAATCAGACAATGGAGGAGAATATTGCAGTAAAGAGTTTGATAAGTATTGTTTAGAGCATGGAATTCATAGAGAGAAGACAGTTCTAGGAACACCATAGGAAAATGGTGTGTTAGAAAGGATGAACAAAACAATCATGGAGCATGCAAGGTACATGAGATTGAATGCAGGAAAGCCTTTACAATTTTTGGAAAATGTTGTAGATACTACTATTTATCTAATTAATAGAGGGCTTTGAAGTTCCTTGGATGGTGGTATTCCAGAGGAGGTATGGATAGGTACAAAGGTAAACTATTCATTTTTAAATACTTTTGGTTGTGAAGCCTCTGTCCACATTAATAAAAAAAATAGAACAAATCTTGAGGAAAAATCAAAGAAATGTACTTTTATTCGATACTGTGTTAATGATTTTGATTATCTCTTATATGATTATGAAAATCACAAAATAATTAGGAGTAGAGATGTCATATTTAATGAAAAGGTCTTGTATAAATACCAGATGCAGGAAAAGAAACAAGAAAAAGAAAATAGAGAATACACTGTGCTTGATGAGATCACAAAAAAAGTAAAGGTGCTTGAAAATCATACTCATCAACAACCACAACAACAAAAATAACCACAACAGAAACATGCACCTCAAACACCTGAAAGTCATGTTATAAGATCTACTAGGATAAGTAGACCCCCTGGCCGATACTCTCCTTCATTATATTATGTATTGTTGACTGATTCTGGTGAACCAAAATGTTATGAATAAGCAATGCAAGTAGAAACAAGGAAGAAGTGGGAACTAGCCATGAAAGAAGAGATGCACTCCTCAGTACATAACCAGACTTGGGACTTAGACAGGCTTCTTGCACGTAAAACAACATTGCAGAATAAATGGGTTTAAAAGGTTGAAAGAGGAAGACGAAGGTAGATAAATGTATAAAGACAAACTTCTGGTGAAGGGGTTTTCACAGAAGAAAGGTATAGACTTTTATGAAATATTTTCTCTTGTTGTTAAAATGACTTCAATCAAAACTATTTTAAGTCTAGTAGTAGTAGAAGATTTTCATCCTTAGCCATTAGATGTAAAGACAACCTTTCTCCATGGGGATTTGGAGGAAGAGATCTATATGTAGCACCCACAAGAATATGAGTTCAAAGCGAAGGAGAAACTAGTGTGTAGGTTGAAGAAGAGCTTGTATGGCCTAAAACATGCTCTAAGGTAGTGGTATCTAAATCTTGATAGGTTTATGTTTGAATAATGTTATACTAGATGTCACTCTGATCATTGCGTTTATCTCAAAAGGAAAAATGATGGCAGTTATATCATATTGTTATCGTATGTAGATGGCATGCTTGTTGTAGGGTCTAACATGTAGGAAATAAACGTGCTCAAAGGAAAATTGACAAATTCATTTGCAATGAAGGATTTGGGTGTTGCAAAAGAAATCCTTGGTATGAGAATAACTAGAGACAAGAAAAATCGCAAATCAACATCGTCTCAGAGTGAGTACATACAAAAGGTGTTGGAAATATTTAATATGCAGAATGCAAAACTAGTTAGTACACCTTTGGCTAGCCATTTCAAACTAAGGAGATGTGTCCCAAGACTCAAGAAGACATGGATTATATATCTAAAGTTCCATATGCATCAGCAGTTGGAAGCTTAATGTATGTAATGGGTTGCACAATGCTTGATATTGCACATGTAGTGGGAGTTGTAAGCAGGTACATGAACAATCTAGGAAAAGAACATTGGATGGTAGTGAAGGGGATTCTTAGGAATTTAATAGTTACCACAAATCAAGCATTATGCTTTGGTGGTTCAAACATTTCTCTACAGAGATATGTTGATGTAGATATGGTAGGTGATAGAGATAATAGGAGGATCACCACAGGGTATGTGTTTATTGGAGGTGGAACAACTATTAGTTGGGTTTCAAAAATGAAAAGTGTTGTTTCACTTTCAATGACGAAAGCAGAGTATGTTGCTTCTACAAAGGCTAGTAAAGAAATGATTTGGTTGCAAAGGTTTATCGATGAATTGGGTAAGAAGCAAGAGATGGGAATGTTATACAATGATATCCAAAGTGACATTCATCTTATAAATAAATCAACATTTCATCCCAAAACTAAACATATACAACTCAAGTACCATTTCATACAACCAGTGTTTGAAGATGGACAATTGAAGTCGGAAAATATACACACTAGCCATAATCCTGCAGATATGTTAAAAAAAGTTGTAACTAGGCAGAAACTGAGATTCTTCTCAGCTTCAGTTGGTCTTCAAGAATGATGATGAAGATGAGAAACAACCAGGTCCAAAGTGGAATCATTATCCAAAAAATGAAGTAGTGGTGGAGTTGCTATAATCATTCTCCAAGTGGGAGATTGTTGGATGCAGAGCCTGATTATCTTCTTTATTAAGAGGTATCGCTGCGTTGGACCCTAGTTCGTAACGAGGTGACAACACTGCCCGTTTGATCATTGTTATGGGGGTCCGGGGGGGGGGGGGGTAGCGACGATTTTATGAGCCCCCCTTGGCAGGGGTTCTAGAGGAGTGCCCACGAAGCTAAAAATAGATGTAAAATTTCCTTGTAAAATATTGTAATTTCATAGTCAATATGAACTATTCATTAGGAAAATGATCTGACGGTAGAAGTTATGTTTAATTTAGGTTTTTTCTCCCTAGAAGGAAACTCCCTCCAATATTATTCTCCTCGCCTTAGCTACATCTTTCTTTCACTGGGTAAGGTTCTGGGCATTAGATTCAACTGGTTTTCGAACATATCTCTTGATGTATTCTAGCAATCCATTGTAATCGAATACTACCTCCATGCAATCCTTCCATGCGATGAAATTAGAGCTGCCTTCCAAGGCATAATCTAGCCTCAACCCATTGAAAGTCATCTTCTTAGCTTTTAAGAGATCTCGCAACACCGAACTACAAATTCGATCCCCTGGAGAAACATCCTCAAAATTCCTACTCTAATGTGAATCCTTCTCTGATACCATGTATAAATTATGGTGTAAATTTGCAACTACTCATGAAGTTTTAATCAAAATCATAAGACATAGACCTATTCTACTGCTCTATGGAATTTAATTCACAATTTAGAAAAAAAATCTCATACATGCAATAAGAAATAACAAACATGCACAAAATTAATTTCTAGGGGAAATAAATATGCCAAAAACCTCCAATGCATGCTTGAATTAATTTGTGAATAGAGATGTATTACAATTGCTTTTCTCAACTAAGCACAACTTGCAAGTGAATAACCTATCTCTCTGCTCAATGTGAAGCTCTAACCCAGACTTATTTAATTTCCACCTCTGATTGAGCCTTTATTTCCTTGCACAATTCCTTGAGAAACTAGGCCCGTATTATTTAGGAATTTCTCCAAAATGGATTGCGAATTTCCCAAGGTTGATCATCTGACTGCATGCAACACCTGTACACTCAAGACTAGTCTACCACTGATGTTACAATGCCTTTGAATCTCCACCACATTTGGGGAAGTCAAATTCTCTACATGCACTAGCTATTTTGGGCTAATTAATTAGTTAATTGGATGATCATTGAGTTTGACTGAAGTCCCACTGCACTTGACCTTCCACTAGTTCCTCCAATAGTTGGAACTAGTTTAACTAAAAAAAACTTGAGATAAATGAACTTTATTGCTACAAATTAGAAATCATACAAGCTTAACTATACTCTAACTCCTCTAGCTCAAATTTACTGATTAAAATGGGAGACACAAGTCATGTCACATAAGTTAACTACATCCAATTTGTCTATTGATGTGAAAAATTCAAATTTTCTCAATTTAATCAAGGAAAAATCAAATTGAGAATTTCTTGCTACATTTGTCCACAAAATGGAAAATAGGATGGTTGAAAATAAGGAAGAAATAAAATCCACAAGGGGAAAAAATAAATATATGTGAATTCCATAGAAAATATTCTCTAAGAGAGGCTTCCTAAAAGAATATGGAGATCTAAATGAATCTTGGAAATGAGGAGAAACATTCTATTGGGACTCAATCACATATGGGGGTTATTTTATCACAATCGGAGAGCACACATATTGAATTACAAAATCATGATCTCATGTCTCCAAGATCCTCATCTTCAAAGGTTCAAATAGGCACCAAGAAACTACCTTCCAAAGATCAATATGAGAAAGTATGATGTTAAATATCCTATAACATGGACATTCTTGATGGATAAATACTTATATGTACACCAAGTGTCAACCATATAAAAGGTAACTATCACATCCTTGTATTCAAAACAATATCAGTTTATATGGTACCAATGGCATTGTTAAAGGAAAAACGATTCTATTGTACCTTGGTCGATTTTTATGGAGGAATTGATAACACACTATGATGATATGCATTGTATAGTCAATTCGTAAACCTTCAACAAAGAGGACTAATCACAAAATTTAGGTCTTAGGGGGAATAATATTCAAGAGGAGAATTCGTTATACTTCTTTGTGGGAAATTTAAAGAAAATCATCCAACATGAGGCGCATCACTTTGAACCTAAATACTTACAGAACAATTCTATTGGGACTCAATCACATATTGGGAGTATTTTATCACAATTGGAGAACACACACTTTTGAATCATATGATCATTCATCACTCCAAGTTCCACATCTTCAAAGGTTCAACTGGGGACCAAGAAACTAATTCCTTTCGAAGATAAATATGAGGAAGTTTGATGTTAAAGATCCTATAACATGAAGCAATACTTAGATCTACACCAGTGTCAGCCTTACAAAAGGTAACTGTTGCATCATTCTAAATAGGAAATATCGATTTGTATGGTGCTAATGGATTTGTGAAATGAAAAACGATTCTATTGTATCTTGGTCCATTTTTACGAAGGAATTAATAACAAATATGAAGGTATTAAGAGAAATACATTGTTTAGTCAATTGGTAAATCTTCAACAAAGAGGTCCAACTCCAAAAGTAAAGTCTTAGGATAAAGAATATTCAAGAGGATAATTTGTTATACCTCTTTATGGGAACTTTGAAGGAAAATATCCAACATGATCATCTATTTGAACCTAAATCCCTAGAGAATGGTTTGTGTTTGACAAAGAAAATTGAAAGTAAAAAAATGGCTACTATAATATTGGGCACTAACAACTATAGATAACATTATCCTCCCTATGCTAAATTCAATCAGCTTACAAGGTTGACACCTCAAAAAATGGATGAAATAAGATAAAAAATAATTATGTTTCAGTTGTGATAGCAACTATATTAAGGACCATAGATTATAATGAAAATAAATCATTCTACATAGATTATAAAGAGGAATGAGATCACGAATTGGAACCATCTCAGGATCTAGAATTGGAAGAGACTACTCCAATCATACCTTGTCATGCACTACTTGACATTAGTAATCCAAATACCCTCAAGATAGAAGGATCTATAAAAACAATTAGGTAACAATGTTGATTGATTCTAATGGTACCTATAACTTCATCAATTGTAAATTAGCAACATTTCTCAATTGTTCTGTATTTCTAGCACTAGACTTTCAAGTAATGGTTATGAATTAGGGTACCATAATTTTTTTAAGGAAGTGACATTGTATTAAGCTCAATATGTAGATTAATTATTGGATATCCCTATGATTGTGATTAAATTGGTAGTGTTGGTGTTGTATCACGGGTCCAATGGTTACAATCATTGGGAATAGTTGCCCTTAATTTTTAGTATTTTTTCATGAGATTTTACTGAGACGGAAATAAAATTGAACCTAATGATATCCAAGGGAAACCCTCTAAAGTGATAATCCCTAACAATATGAAAAAATTACTAAAGAGGGGACACCATGGTCTAATTACACGATTGTGCTAACTATGTGTTTAAACATCTATATACTTTGCTCGAATAGATCCCTACAAAGTTATAAAAAATCATTCTAATGTGCTTGGATATATGCCTAAGGGTCTTCCATCTACTTAAGATAATGGCCATGATATTCACTTGCAACCAGGAAGTGTATTTCCCAACATTAGGCCTTATAGATACCTATATGCCCAAAATAGTGAGATTGGTTGTATTATTTAGGAAAAGTTAGAGGTTGGCATCATTCAACCTAGCCAAAATTCCTTCTCTGCAATAGTGGTGATGGTTACAAAAGAGGATCGTTCATGCTGCATTTGTAATCTACAAACATCTAAAAAAAGTGACAATTAAAGGTAAGTTTCCTATTCTTTTCAGTGATGAATTATTAGCTAAATTGCAAGGAGCAATTTTTTTTGTACTAAGTTTGATTTTCGCTTTTAATATCATCAAATTAGGATGAGGCACAATGAAATTTCCAAAAAAAACTCTAGAGTGTGTTAGTGCCTGTTAGTCATGTCAGTCACCGGCGATCAAATGTGCTCTTACATAGTTTTTTTTTATTAGGGTTTCACGTCAAATTTTTATAATTTCAAAGAGATTTTCAATAAAAAATTTGGTCCCCGGTTAGGAAGGTCAGTCTCTACTATTCCTTTTAGTCCTATGGTCAAACAAAACCATATTGGTCAAGTCAAATAATTGTTAGAAGAGTCCCATAGTCATTATGTTCATAATTCACCTAATAAGCCTATGTTAGGTCACCACTAGGTCAATAGGTTAATTTATGAAAATTGGTCTTTTTACCATTAAAATCAATTTTATAAGGAATAATAGAGGTTAAGTTGGAAATCAAGGTTTTGAATCATGATTTTATTTCATTTTCTTAAATTAAATACATTCATAAAGGTCATAAAGCTGCAAAGTGTCAAGTTCAAGTTACAAATGTTATGGTGGGTCCACTACCACTTATAGAGGAAAATCAATTTTCTCAAGTTATAAAAGGCTTTCACTCACTCTCTATTTGCCCATTCCATATTCCAGCACTCCACTCCATCCATTCAGGTTGAAATTTCCAGGCAAGGAGAGGTTTCTGCATGTCTAGTCGAGTTCATCTTTTGTGTTGCACAAATAACTCTGCTATGCTACACAAATGCTAGGCCACTGCTCCATTTCTATTCCAAGGCTATAAACTTCTTGCAGTGATTTATTCCATCATTTTCATAGTGTTCTGCTACAAATACAAGTTGGTGGTTTATCATAAAGCTCAATTATCTGTTAGTTCTCTCAATTTTGATTGCTAGGCTTCATTTCCCTCTCCTAGGGTTTTGAAAGCAGTCTTCAAAGATTTCATCATTCCCATGTTGAATTGTTGTTAAAACTTGTATACTACTATTCATACACCTTCATATATCCTAACCAAACCTTCCTAAATACCATCCATCAAACCCACTCTCAAGTTTCATCATTTTCACCTAAACCATAGACATAGCACACCTTCTAAACCACAGGATTGTGTTTCTCTTGTTTGGAACCCTTCCACTCACCCAAATTCTAAATTTCCACTTTCCCTAGCTCCCTAACCTCCCTCAATATCCCTCCAAATTTTCCTAGAATTTTTCCATTTCCCTATCCCCCTCATTTCCCTAAACTTCCTCACAGCTATAAAAAATCCCATGTTTTTCCTACAAGCAAAACCCTAGTTTCTATCCTAAGAGCTAGGTGTTGACATGGAATCTGAAACCTCTAAACAAAGGAGGCATAGAGGAGGACAGATCATTAGATATGAACCCACCTCAACCATGAGATCTTGTCATCTCCCTTCATTATAAAATCATTTGAAGATGCAGGTTGTCTTACATTTTGCCAGAGAATTGAGCAACTGAAGTTTCATGATCAACTGACCAGTGCTTTTGACACCAAACTAAGAAAGGATAAAGTGACCATACCAGGAGTTGAATTCAATATTTCAAGGCAACTTATCTCTGCAGCCACAGGGATTCCAAACACTGGAGAAATTTAGTTTAAGAAAGAATACCTTGACATTCAAAATTAAAAGATGTACATAAAAGCACCATATAAGGCAACTCCAAAACATGTTTTTCCATTCAGAGATTTGCTGGAAAGATATACCCCTCTCATGAAATTGATCATGAAGTACTTCACATGTGAGGGTAGGTATTAAAGGCTGTATAAGTACCACATGAAGCTTTTGATGCATTTCACTAGTGTTCAACAACTGAATTTGTCTCATTATCTGTACAAAAGCCTGATTAAAAGTACATAAAAGGTACAAAGGCTGGGAGAGAATCACCATAATAGTCTATTTCATCATGGTTTGGTGAAAGTGCTAGTTTGTCATCAATTAACACAGGTAAATTTGTCTTGGGATGACTTTTCAAGTTCAACCTTTCCTCAATTATATCCAGCTATGTCTAGTGATAAATCAACGCCTCCAAACTCACTAGCGCAGTAAGAGGTTGCTTCTTCAAGCAGACCTACCAAGAGGAAATACATGAAAGAAGTGGTTAAGACACACTATAGAGGTGGTAGGCTTGTGTTTACTCCAAATATTTTTGAAAGATCCAAGCCTACAACAGGTGAACAAAGAGCATCCTCATAGCATGAGGAATTCACTCATCCAAGTACAAATGTGTTAGAGGTGGAGAAAGGACACGAGGACAGAATTGAAAATCAAATCATAAAGGATAAGGAGGCTGAGATCAAAAGGTTGGAAGACAAATTGATAGAGGTAAATGATTTAATATCATGCTTGCAACAAGAGAATATGCAATTGAAAGTAAACCAAATGATCCAAGACCAATAAACAACCTATTCAAAGAAAGAAGACGTTAAGGGAAAAGAAGTGGCTCAATTGAAAGTGCCAAAAAGACAAGGAAAAGCTTGAACTACTTGCTAAGGCCTCCCTCATGGGATAACATATCATTTTATAGTTTCACTTAGAAAATTTGAGAAGATTTTGAATTTTTTTGTCATTTTGAAAATTTTTATGGTTTTTGGTATGTTTTAAAAACACAGTGGTAGCTATTTGCACAACGCCATGGCGCTGCGCTTTCTCTACAACCATCCAAATGCTAAAAAAGTTATATGCATGGATAGATAATAACCCCTAATTATCAGTTAACCACTTTTGCAAGCTTTTTGGTGGAAATATTGGGAGAAAATGCTGAAAAAAAGGTCAAAAAATAACTTTCTGCCACTGTTTTGAAGCAGGCATTGCACAAATAGAAGTAGTCTTGGAAAAATCAGTTTTTCTCCTAGATGGAGTGTATAAATCACTTGCGTTAGTAGTCAAATGACAACTAGACACTCACATATTTCCAATGATCTATCAAGTCCTCAATTTAGAGGACGGGAAGGCCTCCAAAATCCTCCTTCAAGATGGCGCTGCGCAAATGCCTCAGTGCACTGCGCAAATGCCTGAATGTGCTGCGCTTTTGCCTGTAACAGTATTTCTTAGCCTGTCTTCGCCAGATATTTGTTTGAAGATGTAATTTCAGTATTTTGAAGTCTTTATGATGTAATTATGAAATAAATTAGCATGATAGGTTGTTTTTATGATTAATTAGGCCTCATAAATGAAGCAAAACTCAAATCAAAGTCTAAGAGAAGAGTTTGTTTTTGACCTTCTCACTCTCAATTGTTGGTGGTGATATTCTTGAAAATTGTTCCACCAATTAGGGATTCGACCCCTGAAGGTGGGGAAATTGTTTATCTTAGTCTATATGTATCATTTCTCATTGAGAGAGAGGGATTGTTATAAAACCAACTCAAGAAAAGATAGAAAAGATAGATCAACGCTTTAGAATTTAGCCTCTTCGAGGGGGCAACCTCCTTTACATTACATAAATGAACAATTCTTGGATGATACAAATGACAAAACCTCCTTTCTATATATAGGAGTCTAAGGAGTCACAATATAACCCAACCGACCTAATAATAATAATATAAAGCCACAAAAATAACAATAGAGGGATTCTATGGGGCACAGTAATAACCATATGGGGATAATAGGGGCACAACAATATTAATAAGGGATGCAACTACAATAGTAATGGGGTAATCACTAGTATTATAGGGACCCAACATGCCCCTCTCCTTCAAAAAAGTGTTGTCCTCAACGCTTGAGTAGTTCTGGATGCTTCTGTATAAAATTCTCATCCTCCCATGTGGAATCTTCAGTGGATAAGTTCTTGCACTTGATAAGATACTCCGAAATTGATCGATTTCATAGTTGTCAAGTTCTTGTTTCTGTGACTGCTTCCTGTTCCAATATAATTTTTCCTTCCTCGTCAAGTTCTGGCAATATTGTTTGAACTGGGAGCTTGTCGCCTATAACCTTCTTTAAACATGAAACATGGAAAACTGGGTGTAATCGAGAAGCTGCAGGAAGCTCCAATTTGTATGCCATAGTACCAATCTTTTGCAACACCTTGTACAGACCATAATACTTTGGTGATAATTTATTATCCTTCTTAGCTTGCTTGAGGGACATTTTCTTATATGGTTGTAGCCATAGGAATACCCAATCACCTACATCAAAACTTCTTTTTCTGCGATGTTGATCTGCCTGTTGTTTCATTCTATTATGTGCCAACACGAGGTTATCCTTTAAGAGTTGGAGGACTTGTTGTTGATGTTCGATGTGATGTTCCACTGCTTGAACCTTAGAATTTTCTCTTAAATATGATGTGATGGATGGTGGTTGATATCCATAAAGTGCCATAAATGGGGTCATTTTTGTTGCTGTATGGAAGGAAGTGTTATACCACCATTCAGCCAGAGGCAACCATTTGACCCATTGTGTCTGTTTATCAGATACAAAGCAACGAAGATATCCTTCCAAACATTTGTTTACTATCTCAGTTTTCCCATCAGATTGAGGATGATAAGATGAGCTATGAGCTAACTGAGTACCAAGAAAAGAAAATAATTTTGTCCAAAAATTTCCAGTGAAAATGGGATCTCTGTCACTTACAATAATCTTTGGGTTTCCATGTAGCTTTTGAATTGTTTCCATAAATGCAGTAGAAACTGTACTGGCTTTAAATGGATGTGATAATGCACAAAAGTGTGCATACTTGGTAAGTCTGTCAACTACCACCATGATGACACTCTTTTCCTCAGACTTGGGTAACCCTTTGATAAAATCCATTGAAACCTCCTCCCAACGTTGGCCTGGAATGGATAAAGGTTGTAATAGACCTGATGTCTTAATTGTTTCAACTTTATTTTGTTGGCAAACCAAAAATTCCGCCACAAATTTTTGAATATCCGATTTAAGGCCATCCCAAAAAAAATTCCTTCTTAACCCTGTGGTAAGTTTTTAAAAATCCTGAGTGCCCTCCTAAGGGAGACATGTGCAATTCCATAAGAATCTTTTGTTTTAGTTGGGAATTCTTACAAAGGTATAAGCGATCTTTGTACCATAAAGAATCATTTTGCCAGCTAAATGTATCAGACGTACTGGAATCTTGTTGTAACTTTTGAATAAGTGCCCACACTTCTTCGTCATTCTTCCATTCCTCCCTTGCTTCGTTTATCCAATCTGGTTGGATAATAGAAATGGCGCACAACAATGCTTCCACATCCTCATCCTTTCTTGAGAGTGCATCTGCCACCACATTTTGCTTCCCTTTTTTGTAGATGATTTCAAAGTCATAACCCAACATCTTTGTGACCCACTTTTGTTGCTCTTCAGAGGATAATCTTTGTTCTAAAAAGTATTTAAGGCTATCATGATCCGTTTTTACCTTGAAGTGTCTTCCCATTAGGTAGGGTCACCATTTCTTAAGTGCATGGAGTATTGCCAACATTTCCTTCTCATAAATAGCTTTGTGTAAAAACTTTCCCTTGATTGGACGACTTTCAAAAGCAATGGGTCTTTCATCTTGCATTAAAACAGCACCAATTCCATTTCCTGAAGCATCACATTCCACAATAAAGGTTTTTGTGAAGTCCGGTGTAGCTAAGACCGGTGCTTGGCACATTGCCTCTTTAAGATGTTCAAAGGCCTTTGTTGCTTCTGGAGTCCATGAAAATGCATCTTTCTTCAATAATGTTGTTAGAGGTGCTGCTATTCTCCCATAATTCTTAACAAACTTGCGATAATACCCTGTCAACCTAAGAAATCCTCGCAGATGCTTTATGGATGTGGGGATTTTCCATTCCTTAATGGCTTTAATTTTGCTAGGGTCTACCTTAACTCCTTCATGAGATACAATATGACCCAGATATTCCACCTCTTGTACTCCAAAGAAACATTTGGATCTTTTTGCATATAATTGTTTCTCCTCCAATAGTTGTAGCACCCTGTCAACATGTTCAACATGATCCTTCCAAGACTTGCTGTAGATTAGTATATCATCAAAAAATACTAACACAAATTTTCTAAGGAATGGTTTGAAAATGGAATTCATCAAACCTTGAAATGTTGAAGGTGCATTGGTAAGGCCAAAAGGCATGACCAAAAATTCATAATGACCCTCATGAGTTCTAAATGCTATTTTCGGAATGTCTTCAGTCTTCATTCTGATTTGATGATATCCTGAACGAAGATCCAACTTGGTGAAGTAAATTGATCCATGCAATTCATCCAGTAATTCATCAATGATGGGAATGGGAAACTTATCTTTAATAGTGAGCTTGTTGAGCTCCCTATAATCTGGACACATGTGCCATGATCCATCCTTCTTGTGCACCAATACTACTGGAGCAGAGAAAGAACTTTGACTTGGTTGAATTATACCAGCCTCTAACATTTCTGCAACCATACGTTCAATTTCACTCTTTTGGGCATAGGGATATCTATACGGCCTGATGTTTGGAGGAACACTTCCTGGAATCAGATGAATAGCATGATCATGATCAAGAATAGGTGGGAGACCTTTGGGAGTCTCAAATACCTTGGAATGATTGTCCAAGACATTTTGGAGATCTGGAGAAATAGATGATTACAATGTGGAAACATCTAGAGAACATAATTGTGCAATTACACCCATTTGTTCCTTTTTTAGAAGCTTTGTCATACCGTTAGAGCTGATTATCTTTCCTGGTTTCCCTGCAATACCCCTTAATTCAACTTCCTTTCCTTCCATAGAAAATTTCATGAAAAGTTCTTGAAAATTAAAAGCTATTGTACCCAAGGATTGTAGCCATTGGACTCCTAGTACAACATCAACACCTCCCATTGGAATGGAAAGCATTGGGCTAGTCAATACACATTCTCCCATCGATAGCTTGATATTATGGCACTTTCCAGAGAAATTTATTGTTCCTCCATTTGCAACCATCACTTGACACTCTAGTGCTGGATGTAAGAAGCAATTCAATTCTTTTGCTACCTTACAATGAATAAAATTGTGGGTACTTCCTGAATCAATCAACACTATTACCTTTTTCTTCTTGATTTGTCCTTCTATCTTGATGGTTTGAGGAGTGGTAATTCCCGCCAATGCATTACAAGATATGGTCGGATTCATTTCTTCTTTATCTAGGCTTTGTTCCTAGAGTATATCCTCTTCTTTTGACCTTTCTTGCTCCTTTTCTTCTTCCTCTTCGCAATCTATGTAGAATAATTTCTTCTCAGCACACTTATGACCTTTAGTGTATTTGCTATCACAATTGTAACAAAGCCCTTTTGCTATTTTTTCTTCCAATTGTTGTGGTGTCAACCTTATAGGTTGTGGAAGACTAGGGGCAACAACACTTCCATCTTTATAGTTGTGAGTGGTATGCTTCCTAGTTGCCATAATTTTGCTTTCCATTTTTCTTGCTAACCTGAATGCCTTCTCTAATGAATCAGGTTCCCAAAGGCGAACATCATGTTGGATATTATCCTTTAAAGTCCCTATGAACACATCAATCCTATTCTCCTCTAGAATATTTTTTACCCTTATGTTCAATTTTTGGAACTCCTCAATGTGCTCCATTATTGAACCCTTTTGTTTGAGACTTATCAATTGGCTAAAAAAAGTGTTGCTTTTCATAGTCTCATAATGTGCTGTCAATTCTTCCGTAAAAATTGCCCAAGTGATAATTTGTTTACGAGAGCAAAGCCATTGATACCATACAAACTGATTTGGTTCCAAATATAAAGTTGAAATATGTACCTTTTGTGTGTTTTGCACATTATTGAGATCGAAAAATTGCTCCATTTGTAATATCCATGTTGCGGGATCCTTGCCATCAAACTTCCTCATATCGATTTTTGGAAAAGGGTGGGTCTTCGATCCCACATTAGAGTCTAAGAAATCATGATTAACATTTCTTTTGTTCACATCATGAGTTTCCTTTACTACCTTTTCACCATTAGTAAGTATTTCTTGTAGAAAAGTTGTCAAATTTGTCTTCAAATCTGCCATGTCTGTCTTCAAATTTGCCATGTCTCTCTTCAAATCTGTCTTCAAATCTATCTTCAAATCATCCATCTTAGCTTCCACGCCCTTTATCTTAGATTCCATGCCATTTATCTTAACTTCTATTAGCTTTTGTGAGAGTGACATTTGTTGCACTTGTTCTTGTAATTTTGATATATCATGTAGCATTTCTTCCTCTTCTTCATGAGTCATGCTAGAGCTTTTAGGTTGCTTACTAGGTGTTTGAATTTTCTTTCCTTGGGGAATTAGTTACCGATAATAATGCTCTACTATGCCCCTTGAATTCCTTCAAAATAAATTTTCAAACCAAGCTTAAACAAAAATTTTAAAAAATCTACACATCTTTTTTCACTTTGTAGGAGCTCGATATTGCCTCTGATGTATCTCTGTACTTTCTGATCATCCAGTTCTAAAATTGTGACCTGCAGTAGCTCTCTATGTCCTCTTTCCAATGCCACCAGTCTGACCCAAATTTGATTCTCCAAGGAAGAGTTATGCGAAATCTCCCACAGTGACTTGATTATAGACTAGTTCAGTAGAGAGAACTTGTACGACGTGCCACGAGTCACTGTTTCGACCTTTGGTTCTAAAAAATATCTAAAAGAAACTAAAATCCATCCTCTTTATTTAAATTCTTACGAAATTTCAATCTGATGCCCAGAGAGAAAGTTATGACGATTTTCCCCAGGTCACCTGTTTGGAATGTAATTCAGGAGTCTGAAAAAGACCAACTTTCTCAGATCATATCTCCGCAAATATAGTGCAAAAAGCTCTGAAATTCGGATCTGAGGTTCAGTGTGATGTCTTCTAAAATGGGTTTTTTTCAGCTTCTGAAACATTAGAGAAAAAAAAGTTATAGCGAAAATGCCACAATGACCTATTTGGAGTAGCGAAACCCTAGAATCCAAAGCTCTGATACCAAATGTTATGAAACCAACTCAAGAAAAGATAGAAAAGATAGATCAATGCCTTAGAATTTAGCCTCTTCGAGGGGGAAACCTCCTTTACATTACATAAATGAACAATTCTTGGATGATACAAATGACAAAACCTCCTTTCTATATATAGGAGTCTAAGGAGTCACATTATAACCCAACCGACCTAACAATAATAATATAAAGGCACAAAAATAACAATAGAGGGATTCTATGGGGCACAATAATAACAATATGGGGATAATAGGGGCACAAAAATATTAATAAGGGATGCAACTACAATATTAATGGGGTAATCACTAGTATTATAGGGACCCAATAGGGATTGGACTTCAAAGGAGAGGATTTGTATCTTATGCTTTCACTTAATTAATCAAAGGAGTAGTTGCAACTAATTTTCAGGAATTCATGTGCAGTGAGTTTGTGATGTTGTTTTCTTTCTATGTCAGTTTCTTATGAATGAATCGATATTTCTTAACATGTTTTTCTTTCCTTAGTGGTTTTCCTTACAATTATATAGGCGTAATTCTTTATGTTAAATCTCTGTTTATGTGGAAAATCATTTCTGTGTATTTCTTCTTCTAGATTAATGAATTCATGGCACACATGCTCATTATGACTTTCTAATTTTCTCAGACCCTACACTACGTTGACCAAACTCTCAGATCCATCTCAAAAAACTGCTATCTTACTCCTCTTTATGCTTGCCATTGCAACCCTTTGAGGCCTTGACCTAGCTTCTTTTTCTCATCCCTGATCGAGAAATCCAAAAAACCTAAATTTCCAAAAGTCTCATCAGAAACTATTATATTTAACCTAAAGTCCATCTTTCTTCTAGTCATTGATTGTGAAATCCTTAGAGAGATCCCTCTCTGGTTTAGCAGGGCTAGCTACTGAACTGCAAGTGGTTTGAAGTTACCTCTTTTGATTTCCTCCTCAGCGTGGGACATTGTGGAGGATAACATTTTGGCGCCGTTGCTGGGGAAATGACTGATATATCATTCCTCAAATTCATTCTATTAGAGCATTCAAGAAAACTGGTTCTATAGGTGACAACTTCCAATATCTAAATATAGGCTGATTTAAGAAATTATATCAAGTTTAAGGTGTAAAAATTCTGGCTCCTAAAAGACATACAAGGTCAAATCCTAACCCCAATCCACCTTCTATTGTTGATGACCCAGAAAAGCTACATAGGAAACTCAAGTCACCTATTCCTGAAAGTACAACTCGAAAATTAGAAAGGACTACTTCCTTGCTTGAAAATTTATTTATTGTTGAGCATATTTCTTTTGATATTCAGTTTGAGCTTTCTCTTTTCAAATCAAAATCTGAGTCTTGCCTTTATGAAGTGGTACTTGATCCTATTCAATTCGATTCTCACCTCATTTCTTCTAAATCCCTGTTTTCTAAAGATGATCATGAGCTGTGGTTAAATTTTGATAAACTCCAGAGTCTAGTTGAACAACTTCAAATCACCACTGAAAAAGCTTACATCCAATATCATATTGAAAACCTAACTGCTGCTTCATCCTCTACTGCACCTCCAAATACATCAGCTACTTCATCTCTTTTTACACCACCTCCATTATTATCATCATCTTTATCTACACAACCCATTGTAGTATCTCTACTACATCTTCCAGTATTCATGGCATGGTTTTCCCTTCTAATCTTACTTGCTCAACTTGTTTCTCTACCTTAAAACTATGG
>CM062815.1:650384697-650432197 GCA_031772625.1 Pinus tabuliformis | reverse complement strand
AATCTTCTACAAATTCCTCATATGACACTTGACTCTCTAAATTCGCCCATGGGATGAGTAAGAGATCATGGAATCTCCAAGTGGAACCAAGAACTATCAGTGAAATGACACTAATCAAAATCCCAAAAGTTGACTCACTCTCCTGCAAACATCTACATATGGATCCCTCATCCTAGAGATCCAGAGGCTAGAATTCTGTAATTTGTAAGGAAGTCTTGTTGGTTTCTCTTTGAGACATTGTATTGTTGGGTGATCTTGCTTTTTATGAGCTGAAGAGGGCTTTCATGTTGGGAGGACGATGCTGGATCAGACAGCTTGGTTGTAATCCTCTCTTCTACTGAAGCTATTTGAGTTTTCCTCCATATACTTGTGTATCTCTGAATCTTGTATTTACATATGCATTTGTATGGTTAATGTACATCTGATCCTATATTGTTTATGGTTATAGATATCTATGCTTTGATGGTATTTTTCTGCTTTGAATCTATAGGTGTTCTTTGAAGCGGGACAAGTGAGAAAGGAGTGGAGAAAGCTCTATCAAGGGAGAGAGGAAGCAAGCAAGGAGACTAGCGAAAGACTGAGGTTGGTACTCTCTGCTTCTCTCTCATCTATCTCTCATAAAGGGAAACACAAGTAACTTTGGTTTGTTTGTTTCTAAGATAGATACTCGTCTTAGGGGGACTAGCAGCGCTCAATGGACACTAGTTTACCTGATAACAAAATGGCGACTCCACTGGGGAGAAAATAGTTTGTTTGTTTTGTTACTGTTGTTTTCTTTATAAACTACAGATGGAGCCTGAAGTTAAGCCAGCTAGCCTTCGAGCTTCTTTCACTATGCAACTACAAAGTAGATCAATGCTGCTTCAGTCAATCTCTGTGCTGGTTTATGAACTGAACATCTGACTTGGAAACATCCTAAGTGCCCTGGTGGTAGCTAAAATAACCTCATTAGATCAACTCCTATACTTTGTGCTTATTGTCTATCATTAGCTCAGCCTAAATCCCTAAACTTAGCTGCAAACTATGAGTGAAAACCAAGCTCAGTCTCATCCCTGGACCATCGCACTGTCTCCCGTTGGAAATCTGGATGCATCTCACCTCTCGTGTGTTGCAGGTGAGATGCATCCTTTGTTTCCCTATGTTACAAGTTTGATGATTGAGTGAGACTGTCTCTGCCTCCAAGTTTTGGTTTTTTATTCATTGTCTTGAGCGTTATTCAGTAGTTCTGTTATCTATGATTAGTATATCACTATTTACACTTCTCCTTTGCAAAAAGTAGCTTAATTGAACTGTCGTCTTTTGATTTGAAAGTGTCATAACTGTCATTTTCAGTCAAGAAAAAGAGTGTCGTAAAGTCTTCCTCTTTTAGATAGTCGATTACACTTTTTCCATTGTACTTCATTTTGAAAAATATGAGTATTTCAAGTGTCGAAAGAAATTTTAAATTAGAAATCAGAAAGTGTCATCTTAGTCTTCCTTTCGTTTTGAAAAGAGAAAATTGTTAGTACTATTGCTTTGAAAGAAAATAGTTTAGATTTGTACTTAGTTTTCTTTTTGTCATTCTCACATTAAGGGAACTAAGAAACAAATACACACATGTGCATTTGCATTTAGACTGCATGCAGAAATTGATTTAGGAAAAGTGCATTTAGTCTGTGCTCTCTGCTCTATGTTGAAAGAATTTTATTTCTCTTTCCTTAGTAGCTAGGATTTTCATTGCTAAAAGAAAGTAAATGACTGTTTATCATCTTATATTGCATGTTTAGGAATTGTATATCTACATCACACGGTGAACCTTAAAGGAAAACTTCTTATGAAAGATCAACTGTAAAATAAACCTCAATGAACATAAAAACGCTTTGGAACCTAACGCACAACATTTAGAAGTCTAGGCTAGAGACGTATTCCGGCGTCGTAAAGCCCGGTAACTATCGTTTTCATCGTAGGTTGGGTGATTCCTCCTCTTTGATATGACAAGTGCCAGTACGGACTTGTGCTCCCACATACCATCGAGTATATATTGGGAGACCACAATAGGCTGATATCCTTTATCGTTAGGAAGCCATGTTTGCCGTCCTATCGATCACAATGCACTGAACACAACATTCGGGAAGATTGATTGCCGTACCTTAAAAAGTATTTTGCAGTTTTGCGATTAGTTTGGTAATCCCTCTATCTATATTTTCAGAGTAGTCACTTTCGTTCCTTTTCAGACTCCTTAAAAGAAAAGGTCCATTTAAGCACTTGTCACTTCAGGCTCATTAAAAATCGAAGGCGACTAGACTCATCTTTAGCTTTTTCTCGACTCTTAAAAATTGAAAAAGAAAGTTTTGTCAAAGTGTCATAAAATTTATTTTAATCGGAATAACATCACTATTCCCTCGTTGGTCTTAGGTTGAGAAAATGGAGTCCACCAATAAAGCATTTCCCCTTGGGCGGAATCCTAGTCCTTTCTCTTATTGGAGAGATGTTGGTGCTCCACACATGGCTACATTGTCCCTTCCAGGACTCACAATTGGCCTACCAGTATGGCCTTTCTCGACCTCTGTCGTTGAAAACACGGTAAATCCTCTGAAATCAAATCAGCAACCAGATGATACTAAAGTTGCTCCCCCACCTTCTACTTTGTTTGTTTCTCCCTCTCCTTCTTCCTCTTCGCTTGGTGAAGCCAGTAATGCTAAAAACCAAGTCTCTGAGAAGAAGAAGAAAGGGAGGAGGAGAAGAAGAAGAATCCAACAGCGAAAGGGGGCAACCACTCATCGCCTGGCGAAAATCCACACACTGTACCATCCAAACCTAAATCTCCATGTGTCATTTGCAAAGGAGACCACTATCATTGAGATTGTCCTTGCATCCCGCAGATCTTAAGAGACTGGTCTCCTCACTTGCACAATCCGGTGTCTTCAACCTCTAAAGATCATGTTGAGAGTATACCATCAACTAGCGGAAACAAAGCCAATGGACATAAAGGAAGATCTAAATTTCCTTGTAGACTGTGTGAAGGCGATCATGCCCTCCACTGTTGTCCTTCTCTAGACAAAGCTAAAAGAGTCTTGGATAACCATCCTACTTCACCGTAGCGACTTCCTCCTGGATACAAGAAACTCTTGCAGAGTCCATCGCTAGTTGAAAATCTGACTCAGACACCTTTTTTGTTGGTCGAAGAACCTATCATAGAAGATAAACCTTCTGAGTCCACACCGGACCAAAGTCAACAGGTCGAGACGGCAATCAACCCAGTCTTGTCTTCAGAAGGCCCACCTTTGGATGATACAATCACTAAAGAGAATGAGAACGACACC
The DNA here is from genome assembly GCA_031772625.1 of Pinus tabuliformis. NCBI lineage: Eukaryota > Viridiplantae > Streptophyta > Pinopsida > Pinales > Pinaceae > Pinus > Pinus tabuliformis. The sequence goes on along the minus strand of CM062815.1, from coordinate 650,428,895 downwards.
GTTCAAATTACTTTTGTTAACACAGAATCTGATGAACATGGGGAAATCTACCCATTCCTTTACTGCAAGAAGGAAGTTCGTCAGAGATTCATCCAGCCATTTATTCAGTCTCTCCTCCAAGCAATCTAGTCATTTCCTTTGATTGGAATCTACTAGGGAGACCTCGCCTACCATCTAATGTACCATTCCGAATCATAGTGCGAGCTTACAGAATGATCATGGTCGGTACTATCATAGATGAAGGGGCTTCTATGAGTATCTTTTCCTCAATTGCTTGGAAAGCGCTTGGCTCTCCATCGCTTTTGACTGAGATTCGAAATCTGTCAGGCTTCAACAAAGGAACCAGTCGACATTTAGCGATCCTTCCAAATTTTCCTATAACTTTGAGAAGGAAAACTGTTCATCTAAACTTGATGGTAGTCCAAGGGCCTTTAGATTACAATCTACTCCTTAGGTGTGACTACATTTATAGCATGGGAGCTATTGTTTCCTCGCTCTTTCGGGTGATGTGTTTTCCGTATGAAGGCAGAATGGTCCAGCTTGTAGACCAGCTTTCATTCCCTGGTTCAAACACAAATATTAGTCAAATGCCATCCCTAAATGGTATTTTTGCACAAGGAATGTCTCATCAACCTCTAGTCTGTCCGCCTGATGAGCACAAGTGATTCAGTGAATGTGACTAAACCCAAGGGGCATGCCCCCTGGTCTGCTTCGGCAGGAAAAACCCAAATATAAGGTAGGTTTCCACATAGGATATATGACTAGTCTCACACACCCATCCGTTTAGGAAACTGGGATTAGACTGGAAAAGGATTCCTCGTCAAAATTTTTGTGATTGAAATTCCCACCATTCAGCTTTGTCTATTTTTCACAAAGCCGAGGAAGTGTTTTGTCTAAAAATGCAAATGAAACAATCTTGCTAATGCAAGAACTTCCGTATGGAAACCTAGAAACTTTACTCTTCTTTATACCTGGGGCATGCAAACCTTTTTGTACGCAAGTGAAAAGCGACCAGCGTAACTCTAACCCCGTAGTTTTTACTAACTTCAACTGCTTAAGTTAAGTGATTGGTCTGATCAACCATTCACCTTTGCCAGGACCAAATGGCACCGACAAAGTAAAGGAGATTGTTTCCCATTGAGAGACTATCCTACCTAATGTTAGTAGTTCTTTAACACCTAGGACAGTAGTTGGTCATTCGTAGCTTACATATAGAAGGCTTCAGAGCAACGTTGCGCATGGGGCAAGCTCCCTAAAAAATGAACCTACTAATGAGAGACATCCTCATTATATGACTGGCACAAGCAAGTTTACGCAAAGTTCAAGCTCATTAAAAAATAAACCTAGCAATGAGCATATGTTCCCCCAAAGTTCAAGCTCATTAAAAAATGAGCCCACCTTCAGTAAATAATCTTTGCGATCGCACAGCTATCAAGTTTTGAACCTTGGTCGTGTTCTTACCATCACCTCCACTCCTTTTTAGCCAATCATATGCCTCCATTTGATTGTTTACCCTTTTGAGGAACAGCTACGAAAAGTGATTCTATTGGCCACCTTCTTTACACTGTCATGATTGAAAAGTTCCAAACCTTACTTGGCACCAGTTTCTATCCAAAAACATCACTCATTCCTCAAAAAAAGAGTCTCCTTTAAGCTCTTTTTACACTCGTAAAATATGAAAATATTGCCGAGAAATTGGCCTCTCCAACTCGTTAAAGTGATTGGAAGTGCCATCCCTCCTCTATATTTTAATCTTTTTGGACCTGAGGGATCATTACACAAAAATATCTAGCACTTGTCTTGTTCGGCTCGTTAAAACTATCGAAAAGTCATCCCTTTCGTATCATTTTATACTTTTTCAGACTTAAGGGATTATATTACAAAAAAGGACTTCTGGAGCTTCCTTTCCGTCTCTTTTTAGACTCTTTAAAATTGAAAGGACCCAGTTATCTTTGTCGTTAAACTCGTTAAAAGAATAGCGACAAACTTGTCCATGCAGAAAAGAGTGAGTTTCACTGTCGCTAGGCTTGTTAAAACATAGCAACAGGTTTGCCCAAAGGGAAAATTATAGAACAAGCATATGTTATCCTCGTCAAGCTTGAAAAAAATAAAGAGGTATTGGTCAGCAATGACAGGGGAAAAAGGGAAGAAAAATTGAATAACTTCATTGGTAGCAGGTCACTCTTAAACATGACACTTTCCCTCCATCACCATGATTGAGTCGGGTTGGGTTATTCCGTTCACCGATCATATCACCATTGGTCCTCCGCACCATCCATTTTGGGGATAATGCTACCAATCCATTCCAATTTCGCAGATATGTTCAAGAGAAGTCGCTCAGAGAATTCACCAACCCAGCTAACGTCTCATCTGCTGCAATACCTTCACTCTCCATTTTTCATGACCGCCACCCTGAACCTTGTATCATAAGATCGTTCTCACCTCCACAAAATCATTTGCTCCGTTCTGTGTCGTAGATGTGGGATTCATTAAGGCCCTCCTACGACGGGTCACTTCTTATTGACATTAGCTCATTATCCAAGTAGTTGACTTAGGAACAATCCTTTCAGTACTTTGAAGCTTGCATACCTCAATGGCAAGTTTCTTACTTCTCACAAGAGGTTTACATCAATGGGCTTCGACCGAAAGATTTTGCATGGTACTCGACATCGACTCATGTATTCACACCAAGTGAACTTTACTGCAATACCTTGAGGGTCATCATCATTATCAGTGATTCCTCTCATGCCTGTTAACATCTTACATCATTGGCTGGTAATCAGGTGATGTCTTTCCATGTTCGACATCAGAACATCTTTTCACATGGATTGACTTGTACCTCGGGCGAAGATTGAATAAGTTTGAAGACCCCGGATCTAGTTTCATCCATCTGGGTTGAGATATATTCAAGAAAAATAAAGACATCAAATGTACATCATAACTACACAAATAATCATCCAAGCTAGGGGATGATGGCTCTACCAGAATCATGAGTCTGCCACACAGACGATTATCTGTCCTATGTACATGAAAATGAATTTATAAAGCTGAGCATGGCAATGCCTGCCTCAGCTAGATCATGAAAATATTATGAAGATAATGTATTATATTGTATCTTATTACAGGTCACCTTCCAGTTCGAAAAACCTCGGATCCTCATGATAAAGCATTTCACCTCACATCAGAAGATTTACAACCTCATGCTTTAGGGGGCAACTGTTATAGACATATTCGGGCACTGTAACCCCAATCACATATGTCAATAAACCAAGGGCTCTCAAACCCCTAAAAGTGTTTTTTCATACCCTAAAGGATCAAGGTCAACTGATTATATCATTTCCCAGAAGTTCTCCCTGAAAAAATGCTCAGAAATGGTAAAAACTGGACCATACAGACTGCTCCATGCTGAGGGTGCGATGCATCTCACCTGCTACACACAAAGGGTGCGATTCATATTGAAAAACCATTTTGTAGGGTGCGATGAGCGAGAGCACACAAATGGCAGAAGCAGTTTGCTAGGTGGAAACTCAAAGAATCTTCTAGAAATTGCTCATATGACACTTGCCTCTCTGAATTCGCCCAAGGATGTGTAAGGGATCATGAAATCTCCAAGTGGAACCAAGAACTGTCAGTGAAATGACACTAATCAAAATCCCAGAAGCTGACTCACTCTCCTGAAAACATCTATATATGGATCCCTCATCCTAGAGATCCAGAGGCTGGAATTCTGTAATTTGTAAGGAAGTGCTGTTGGTTTCTCTTTGAGATATTGTATTGTTGGGTGAACTTACTTTTTATGAGGTGAAGAGGACTTTCATGTTGGGAGGATGATGGTGGATTAGATAGTTTGGTTGTAATCCTCTCTTCTACTACTTCTATCAATAAAGCTATTTGGGTTTTCCTCTATATACTTGTGTATCTCTGAATCTTGTATTTACATATGCATTTGTATGGTTAATGTACATCTGATCCTATATTGTTTATGGTTATAGATATCTATGCTTTGATGGTATTTTGTTGCTTTGACTCTACAGGTGTTCTTTGAAGCGGGACAAGTGAGAAAGGAGTGGCGAAAGCTCTATCAATGGAGAGAGGAAACAAGCAAGGAGACTAGCGAAAGACTGAGGTTGGTACTCTCTGCTTCTCTCTCATCTATCTCTCATAAAGGAAAACACAAGTAACTTTGGTTTGTTTGTTTCTAAGATAGCTACTCGTCCTAGTGGGACTAACAGCTCTGAATGGACACTAGTTTTCTCGATAACAGGCATGCCATGGCCTCTCTCCCTGAATTTCCCAAAACAATCATTTAGGACCGAAAATCACCCCTATAATTTTGGGACCCAAAATTCCTTAGAAAATCTATGAAAAAGATAGAGAATTGTTGAGGCAATAGAAGAGGTGGTGGCCATCGATATCCACTTGGATCATGCGACATATAAGGCTACTATAGAACTTTATCCCTCTCTATTATTCTCTTTAACTTCCCTCTCAATCCTAGTTTCTCTACTCGACTGTGAAAAAATTATGACAACATAGATTGGAATCCCTACTCCTAGTGGTCTGGTATATAACATAACCCAATAGCCTACTAGTGGTAACATTTGACTCCCTCAACCCTTAATTACCATTACAATTTTGGAACTTATAGATTCTTATTGATTTTCCACATGTTGTTAGCCTTATGCACATAAGTAATGGGGGAAGATGTGACATTCAATTGTACCATGGTGGTAAATATGGTAGGTAAACTTGTGGGAGAAATGAATTTTGCATGTGAACTCCATTTGAGGTGACTCATGTACCATGAGAAAGTTCTTTGATTTTAGAACGACGCGAGAGGGTTGGGACAAGTGAGAGCATGTTGACTCCAAGAAACATTGTTTACTGCCTCAAAATGGTTCTAGAAGGTTTTAGAACCCAGTTCTCAAATTGGGAATTTCGATTAACAATAATCATGCAAACTAATTCCTCCAATTTTTCCACTCTAAAATCATTGAGGTATTTGAAAAGTAATATAATTATCCAATATGGATCAATTATATTGTCACGTTGATATTATTAATAACCTCTAACTCTATTGTTTACAATCTTGATATTGAAATAAGAATTTTTTACTAAGTGTGGTTTCTCACGCTTATGTCATTTATGAGGTGTTTTTCTACACACTACAATTGCTTCCCCCTACTTTTGGGTATTATTGGGCCCCAAACTTCACAACCATAAGAGAACCAATGTAATGAGAGATTTTTGAAGATGGAATACAACATCTTCTAGTTATTAATATTTTAACTCGAGAGACAAATTATATTTACAAAGATTTATCAAGAGGAATAAAAACCAACAACAAAACACATAAACAATACAATATGCACATGATATTTAACCGGGAAAAACCCACCCTAATGAAATTTCATTAGCCTTGGCCAAAACCCTGGCCAACCTGGCCAAGTGAGACTTCACCACTCACCTCCATGGCTTACCTTACAATGAAGTCTTTCCAACATTTTATAGGCCCCATTACATGCAATACCATGGGCAGAAAACCATGAGTACACAATACCATGTGCCCAAAACCACCAATGTTTAACCTGGTTAACATTGAATCTAAACCCAAGTTAATTTAACCTAACAATTCCCCCCTTAAACTTGCCTTGGGGTTCCTTGACTAAATCCAACCAAGGCTGCTAAGTGAGACAACCCTTCTCACTCTACCCCTTACCCCCCTCATACTTTATACCAGGTTATATATTAACATGACATCCCCCCTATCACCTACTTGTAACCCACATTGTAACAATGATTACCTAGGGGTGTGCATGCCTTATGAGGTCTTACAACAATATTCCCATTTACATACAATAATTAACTCCGTTATGATAATTAATAATTCGATTTTTATTTTTTTACCCTTGTTGTTGTCTTAGCCCATCCTTTCACGTTAACAAGCTCTAAGCCTCATGATATTCATAACTATGTGCAATCTATGGTTTCATAGTGCCTTTTAAACTTCACCAATATTTGATCCACGAACCTATGACTGCAGCCATGCCCTGCACGTCCACTAGTCTGTCTCATTCAGAACTCGATATTTACATTTCATGCGCACCTCCACAACAACTACAAAACCATGAATTCCACCAATGCATTCATCCAATGCCTTGAAAATAAAATCTATGACATATATATAGCATGACATCTTTATAATGAGCAAACTGAATCATATTTCCTTTCACCTCTAGCATTGGTATCAATTCCATGGTTAAGGCGGATCTAGCATGGTTATATAATACTATATAATATTTATATTTGTATATGTGCCTTTTTCTTATTCCCTCTCTCTATCTCACCGCCCAAACATACACATTCTCTCTCTATATCTATGTATCTCTTTGTTCCTCCCCCTTTCGCTCTCTCCCTCAAACTATGTCACTATCTCCATCCCTCTCTCCTTCTGTCTCTCCCTTCCATTGGTGTGTCTCCCTCTCTCCTTGTGTCTCTCCCCTCCAAATGTGTGTCTCCCTCTCTCTCTCACCCTTCTCACCCTCCCTCTCTCTCCCTCTCTCTCTCTCTCTCCAACTTTGTCACTATCTCCATCACTCTATCCAGATTTCTTTCCCCTCTGTATTTGTGTCTCCCTCTCTCTCTTCCCCTTCTCTACCTATCTCTCTCACCTCCTCTTTTTTTCTTCCCTCCACTCCTCGCTCCCTCACTCTCTCTACATTTCGCCCTTATCACTCCCTCTCTCTCTTAAATTTGATCCCATTGTATTGTGTTTAAGAAATTATATAATTAAAAAAAACTTAAATGGTTGTAAAATATTGGACCTATATTTGGGATCAATCATGTCAACTAAAATACCATAGTGAAAAGCTTAAAAATATCATGCACTCTCTTTCCTCTATTATTGTTAGTCACTTTGCTTGCTCTCATTACTTAGATCCTTAGTTAAGATGGATCTAAACTTGTTCTTAATAAAAAATCCTATTCACAAGTTCATAATATCTATGGTTAAGAATTTTTTGATATTGTTATAAAATATTTTTATTGTGAAATAAGTTATGTTTTTTTGGCATGTGGTATTCATAACCCATGGTATCATAACAAAGCTTATTTACAAGTTAATAGTATACATGGTTAAGAATATTTTGATACACTTATAAAATATTTTGATTCTGAAATAAGTTATGTTTTTTGGGCATGTGGTATTGATAAGCCATATTATTGGCCCATGGTCTTTTAAAAAAAAATATTTGTACGTTAATAATATCAGTAGTAAAGTGGGAGTGAATATCAATGGTTAAGAATATTTTCATACTGATATAAAATATTTTTGATTGTGAAATAAGTTATCTTTTTGGGGCATGTGGTATTGATAAGCCATGGTATTGACAAAGCCTATTTTTTACAATTAAATAATATCCATGATAAAGTGGGGATGGATATCCATCGTTGAGAATCTTATATTGTTATAAACCAACCTAGATCCATCTTAACCTCAGATCTATCAAGCACCGAGAGAGATCCAATCTCTCAAGGTGAAAACCTTTTTTTTGAGTTTAAAACTTGAGGAAATGATTGCATCTCCTTTCCTCAACACATTTTATCCTCCAGTCTCTCGACGTGCAAACCTTTTATTTGAGTTTAAAACTTGAGGAAGTGATTTCATCTCCTTTCCTCAAGAGATTTGATCCATCTAAATGCTTTATAGATCCAAGGTTAACATGGATCTACGTTGGTTATATAATACTATATAATATGTATATTTGTATCTATGTGTCTCTTTCTTACTCCCTCTCTCTATCTCACCCCCAAATATACAGATTCTCTCTCTATATCTATTTATCTCTCCCTCACTCCCTCTTTCTCTCTTCCCCTTCTCTCCCTCTCTATTTCTTCCTCTTCTCTACCTCTCTCTTCCCTCTCACCCCCCAAACATACAAATTCTCTCTCTATATCTATGTATCTCTATGTCCCTCCTTTTTTCTCTCTCTCCCTCTATCACTTACCCTTCTCTACAACTCTCTCGTACCTCTTACTCTCCTCTCTTACACTCTCTCCATTGCTCCCTTGTCACTCCCTCTCTCTCCCCCTCCAACTCCAACTCTCTCTCCTTCTCTCTCTTGGGTCCTCTCCCTCTTTTCCTTCCTCCCCCTCCCTTTCTCTCACAACTCCCTCTCTCTCTACCACCAATCTCTCTCGAGTCTCTCCACCCTCAAACTATGTCACTATCTCTCTCCCTCTCTCCTTTTGTCTCTCCCTTCCATCTGCGTGTCTCCCTCTCTCCTTGTGTCTCTCCCCTCCATCTCTACGTGTCTCTCTCTCTCTCACCCTTCTCACCCTCTCTCTCTCTCTCACCCTTCTCACCCTCTCTCTCTCTCTCCATCTTTGTCACTATCTCCATCACTCTATCCAAATTTTTTTCCCCTCCATATTTGTGTCTCCCTCTCTCTCTTCCCCTTCCCTCCCTATCTCTCTCCTCTCCTCTTCTTTGTCTTCCCTCCTCTCCTCGCTCCCTCACTCTCTTTACATTTCTCCCTTGTCACTCCCTCTCTCTCTTAAATTTGATCCCATCGTATTGTGTTTAAGAAATTATATAATTAAAAAGAAACCTAATTGGTTGTAAAATATTGAACCTATATTTGGGATCAATCATGTCAACTAAAATACCATAGTGAAAAGCTTAAAAATATCATGCACTCTCTTTCCTCTATTATTGTTAGTCACTTTGCTTGCTCTCATTACTTAGATCCTTAGTTAAGATGGATCTAAACTCATTCTTAATTAAAAATCCTATTCACAAGTTCATAATATCTATGGTTAATAATCTTTTGATATTGTTATAAAATATTTTTACTGTGAAATAAGTTATGTTTTTTTGGCATGTGGTATTCATAACCCATGGTATCATAACAAAGCCTATTTACAAGTTGATAGTATCCATGGTTAAGAATATTTTGATACTCTTATAAAATATTTTGATTCTAAAATAAGTTATGTTTTTTGTGCATGTGGTATTGATAAGCCATATTAGTGGCCCATGGTCCTTTAACAAAGAATATTTGTACGTTAATAATATCAGTAGTAAAGTGGGAGTGAATATCAACAATTAAAAATATTTTCATACTGATATAAAATATTTTTGATTGTGAAATAAGTTATGTTTTTGGGGCATGTGGTATTGATAAGCCATGGTATTGACAAAGCCTATTTTTTACAATTAAATAATATCCATGATAAAGTGGGGATGGATATCCATCGTTAAGGATCTTGTATTGTTATAAACCAACCTAAATCCATCTTAACCCCGGATTTATCAAGCACCCAAAGGGATCCAATCTCTCGAGGTACAAACCTTTTTTTGAGTTTAAAACTTGAGGAAATGATTGCATCTCCTTTCCTCAACACATTTTATCATCCAATCTCTTGACGTGCAAACCTTTTATTTGAGTTTAAAACTTGAGGAAATGATTTCATCTCCTTTCATCAAGAGGTTCGATCCATCTAGACGCTTTATAGATCCAAGGTTAACACGTATCTACGTTGGCTATATAATACTATACAGTATGTATATTTGTATCTATGTGTCTCTTTCTTACTCCCTCTCTCTATCTCACCCCCAAATATACACATTACCTCTCTATATCTATTTATCTCTCCCTCACTCCCTCTTTCTCTCTTCCCCTTCTCTCTCTCTCTCTCTCTCTATCTCTTCCTCTTCTCTACCTCTCTCTTCCCTCCTACCCTCCTCTCTTACTCTCTCTCCATTGCTCCCATGTGACTCCCTCTCTCTCCCCCTCCAACTCCAACTCTCTGTCCTTTTCTCTCCCGAGTAGTCTCTCTCTTACTTCCTCTCTCTCGCTTTCTCTCCCACCTCCCTCTATCCTTTCCCCCATCTATCTCTCTCTCTCTCTCTCCCTCTCTTCCCCAAAACTATGTCACTATATCCCTCCCTCTCTCCTTCTATCTTTGCCCTACATCTTTGTGTCTCCCTCGATCTCTCTTCCCCTTCTCTTCCTCTCTCTATCTCCAACGTTTCCACTATCTCCCTCCCTGTCTCCATCTTTCTCTCCCCTCCATCTTTGTGTCTCCCTCTCTCTCTTCCCCTTCTCTCCCTATCTCTCTCCTCTCCTCTTCTTTATCTTCCCTCCTCTACTCTCTCCCTCACTCTCTCTTCATTTCTCCCTTGTCACTCCCTCTCTCTCTCTCTCTCTTTTAAATTTGATTCCATTGTATTCTGTTTAAGAAAGTATATAAATTAAAAAACACTTAATTGGTTGTAAAATATTGAACCTATATTTGGGATCAATCAAGTGAACTAAAATACCATAATTAAAAACTTAAAAATATCATGCACTCTCTTTACTCTATTATGTTATTCACTTTTCTTTCTCTCATTAATTAGATCCTTACTTAAGATGGATCTATACTCGTTCTTAATAACAATCCTATTCACAAGTTCATAATCTCAATGGCAAAGGGAGAGTGGATCTATGGTTAAGAATCTTTTCATATTGTTTTAAAATGCTTTGATTGTGAAATAAGTTTTGTCTTTTGGGTATGTGGTATTGATAACCCATGGTATTGTAATGATGTGTATTTACAAGTTAATAGTATCCATGGTAAGGTGGGGGTGAATATTCACGGTGAAGAATATTTTCATAATGTTATAAAATATTTTGATTGTGAAATAAGCTATGTTTTTTGGGCATGTTGTATTGATAAGCCATGGTATTCTAACAAAACCTATCTTTTACAAGTTAATGATATCCGAGGTAAAGTGGGGATGAATATTCCTCGTTAATAATCTTTTATTGTTATAAAATATTTTGGTTGTGAAATAAGTTATGATTTTTGGGCATATGGTATTAATAAGCCATGGTATTGCCCATGACATTATAACAAAATCTATTCACTAGTTAATAACAAAATCAAAATATAACAAATTGAATTTTATTATTTTTATTACTTTAAATTTTTATTATTAATTCATACAACATTTAAATTGAATGATTACTTTTAACTTTTTATTTGTTACTTTTAGCTTCATGTTTATTATTTATTATTTTTTTATTATTATTTCAGATAACATTTAAATGTTTACACTCATCTCTTTAAGCTTTTTATATTCTATTTTTCAATTGGGGGGATATTTAAAATTGTTTGCATACTTACATTACATCTAACTTAGTCTCCATTACATGAGAGGCAATACCATCTCCCAAAACACCATCATTGTAACTTTGACTCTAAACCAAAGTAACTTTTAAGTTACATCACATTACATCTACACATCTAACCTAGGCTCCATTAGATAAGACACAATACCATGTACCAAAAAACCTTCAATGTTTAACTTAATCAACTTTAACTCTAAACTAAGTCAATTTTACTTAACACTAATCCTATATCCTATTGACCTATAATTATTTTAGAGTAGAAAGAGAGGCACCACTACTCCTAGAGTCATTTCCCTTGACATGTTTTCTTGGGTTACTTTCGAGAAGTCCACCAAAACTAATTTTGGGGCTGCATTTTTTTTTGAATAAAGCTGTCACTACCTTTGTTTTCCTCTATGTTCATGCAGATCCCAAACTCTAAGTCAAACGTTTCAGAGGCTCTAATATGTGCTAGTAGACTATGTATTGCTCTAGGCATGAGTGTCCCATTATATGCTCAAATCAAGATATTGATAATACCCCAATGGATAAATATATATATATATATATATATAAGAGGGCAACGCCCAAATTTCACATACGTATGTAATGTAACGTTGGATATTCCACAAATTTGAAGGCCGACATCCAAATTTGAGTTATGTATGATCCGTCACCCTTGGGGCCACATCCAATTTGAATTTGACATATAAATAAATAAATAAATAGTGATAATATGTTATTATTCGGATAAGACCAGGACAATCTGTTTACTCAATCTCACGACAAACACATAGCCGCCGCTTTGAACAGTTGCAGCAGACCCACGTTGGGCGTTTCGTCGTTGTGGTTTGTTATCTGGTTGTGTTTTGTTGTGTTGTTTGTAATTAATTATATAGAAAAATGAATCCTCGAAGGTCAGGGAGTAGGTTTTCTGTGGGTTCTGGTTCAGGAAATCGAATTGATGCGTTGGGTCGATGTCTGTCATCGGTTTTGCGACATAGGGCGGTTGAACTGAAATTGAACATTCGAAGTGATGGATACGTGGCCCTCAAAGATTTACTCAAACTGAAAATGACAACTCGTGCAGGAATTCCTCTTCACTCTCACACTGTTGATGATTTCAGAGAGGTAGTTAGGAGGGATAACAAGCAACGCTTTAGTTTGCTGAATGAAAATAACGAGTTTCTCATTAGAGCTAATCAAGGGCATAGCATGCAGGGTATAAATTCAGAGAAATTACTAAAACCCATAGGGTCGGTTGAAGAAGTACCGGTGTGTGTACACGGTACTTATTTGAAAAACCTGGACTCAATTAAGAAGAATGGGTTTAAGCGTATGCAAAGAAACCATGTCCACTTTGCACGAGGTTTACCAGCAGACAATGGTGTAATTAGTGGAATACGCAGTGATTGTGAAGTGATGATATATTTAGATGCAGGAAAGGCTTTAGCAGATGGAATGAAGCTTTTTGTTTCTGAAAACGGAGTGATTTTGACGGAGGGCTTCGACTGTGTCGTGCCACCTGAATACTTTGCCAAAATACAGAGAGTTTGGAAGGAACTAAATGTTTTGGTTGGATTATATTTATTTATTGTTATTGTTATAATCTGGTTTTTTCTCTGCTTTTCCCAAATTATTTCTTTTATTATTGATCCTTGAGATGTTGATATGATAACATTCTGCCTCATACCGATCTTTAACATCCCCTCAAAAGTGTTTCTGTGCATTGAAATGGTTGATTTTAATGCCTACCTAGCTGTAATCACAATAAAAAGCTTCATGGATAAAGATTTTAATGTACTTTTGTGAATTTATAGTGTTTCTGTGCACATTAATGGTTTTATTTTTATGCCTAGCTCGTTGTAAGCACATAAAAAAGCAGCTTCATGGTTAAAGATATTCATATACAATTGTGATTTTATAGAATTTTTTTCACTATTCCTTGTGAATATATAAATTCAAGATTGTAGTGGGATATGTGGAATACTATATGTAAGTTACATATATGATATTGTGGAATACTTAATGTAAGTTAAGTATATGTTATAGTGATGAAAAGAATATTTCTTCCAGTTGAAGATATAAACAATTGCTGTTCTTATTTGGCATTCATGCAAACTTCTGACCATCCAAATTCCTCATGTATGGTTATTAATATAGTATAAATTTAAATAGATATAAATAATATGGCATACCAGAGGATAATAAAATTTTCAGGGAAACACTGTTAGAAAGGAGAGTCATGCTCGTGCATCTAGTCAGGTTGAAGATGGATTGGTATCCTCATTAATGTTAAGAGTTAGTTTTTTTGCATTTTCTTTTAAATTGGGAGAAATGCCTAGGTCCTTGGTAGCCCCTTCTCATTTAAGTTTATTTTTATTTTTCTACTCTTCCCTAGTCGCAAATTCTTTTGTAAAATGCATCTCAAAGTGATAAGTATTCAGTGAAGCTTTAAAATTATAATACAAATAAGAAAGGTTCTTCTGAACACTGAAAGACATAAAATCCTAAAAATATTAAATACCCCCTCCCTCGCACTATAGCCATATAATATCAAGTTTGGGAAATGTTGAGTTCACCAGGAATTTCACATTAGCTTTCCACGTTCAAACCCTGGGATTAACTTGGCATCTCGTTAAGTTAATAACCTTTTCTTTCCCATTTACTCATAAACATTTCATCATTCTCACCCCTTCTCGCTGATTGTTTAAAGTTTAGTGTTAAAAATGTTTGAATAAACTTTGAACTTTACCCCCGATGCGCAAACCATGTCTAAAACCCACTTTTCCACCCTTATCCTAAGGTTTTTCTCATAAACATTTAACCCCCACCCGTTGCCTTACCCATCCCGCCAATCGTCCGATCGCCTGTGCCCGAGATCGACGGGCACGCGGGCTTTTTCATCTCCGAAGCCGCTGATGTTTAGCGTCCATGAGTTCGGCGGTTTTCCCGCCGTACTCCCACCACGCATCGCCCTCCTTGGTGTGGCGGAGCCCCCTCCTCCCAAACCACTCTAGCACAAAGGCGGTGCACCTGAAACCGCCAAACCACCCTCCCCTCGCTGACATCAGCGCCATGTCCTCCGCCTAGTGACGTCATCCTACTGCGTCATCTGCCTGCATCGGCCTCCCGCCACGTCACTACCACTGTGTACCACCATGTCAACTGCCGTACTTTTTACGTCATCAGCTGACATCATCCCGCCACGTCACCCATGGTACTGGGTCCCACTCGCTGACATCATGCTGATGTCATCACTCACAAAGGCGCGAAAGGCGAAAATCATGTTTAGGAGGCCCGAATTCAGATTTTGAGGCAGTTTTTCATGCACTAATCGCTCATGGCTACGGGAAATGGGCCAAAATGGAAATCCCCTCATCGCGTAGCCCCCAGCAAGCCCAAAAGGCGCAGAATGACCCATTTTTCTTCGCGAAGCATTCAGAAAGGGGCAAACAGACTTTTTAAAGCAACAGAGGGTCGAGCAGGTGCCATGAAGGATTGATGGGACAGTCTAAACCATTCAGAAGATTTTAAGGACTCCACGATCAGTGCCAAAGAGTATCAGGAAGTGGCACAGAGTATCAATTCAGCAACATCAAATCAGGCGAAAATTAAAAACCTTCATCAAAGTCAACAAAGCGGTTAAGGCCATTTAAAAGCCTATCTGGTCGGGATTAGTGCACATTAATGCCAACAAAACAGCATCAAAATCGAGTTAGAGGTGGAGATAAATGACAAATCACAGTTATTACAGGAGGACTGCACCGGGCTACCCAAGACAGACATTAAGCTACCCTCAGCGCAGCCCAAAGATATTTTCATGCATTTATTTATGGATAAGATTAGGTTAAAGTAATCATTCTCTTTCAGAACTGTTTAGGTTGGCTGCAATAGATTAGTTTTTAGATAATTTTCCCTATATATAGCGACCCTGTATATTGTTTAGAGGGTTGGTTGGTTGATAATCCTCATTAGAGACTCGCACTAGATATTTGAGATGTTTTACTTAATCAAAGATTGTTGAAAATCTTTGGAGGAATGACTGTTTGCTCTGTGTCTAATGGTTTGAGGAATTGAATGCGGAATTCTTGTGTTGCTATATGAATCAATAAGTTTTCCTTACCTCTGTTATTTCGATTTCACATATGCTCAAGTCACAGAACAAAGGATTGGTTTAGAATTTGCTTAGCTGCACTCTATGCTCAGTTTCTGTGGCTTCTTAATGTTTTCCTCTTGATTTAGGCATGAATATGAATTCTGTTATGGCTCATGTTTGACCTATTTTCATGTATGAATGACTGTTATCTAGGAATTCTTAACTGGTCCTAGATAGGGCTCATTTGTTTTCTTGCTGCTAATCTGAATGAGAGATTCTCAATTGCCCCTCATTCCTTAGCCTCTAATCCATCTCTTTTACCTTGAATGATTGTTTCATACGTAGCTAGCTTGCTCTATATTCCTTCCTGTGACCAAGAAAGCGCACCAGTAGTCCTACTCCTTGACTCCATGCCCAATGGTTCTAGAACTTTCATGTTGTCCCTGCCTCTTTACTTGAAAGCATCATCCTTCCCACCAAAAACAAAACAAAACCCCTTGAAACTCAATAACTAGCCTAAAAACATTATCAACAAAGCTAAATCCGAAAGAGAGAGCCCTCTCTGATTGCAGGTGGGCTAGACCCTGCAGTGCAAAGATTGGTCTCTGGTTACCTCGGCCGTATCCTTTTGATGCCGACCAGAAGGACAACGTGAGTGCTAACATAATGGCGACTCTGTTGGGGACATCCTCAGTTATTTTCACAAATCAAGTTGGAAAACTCCGGAAGAACAAAAATCAATGCTCTCTATTCCTACAAGAAAAAAGACAAGAGAGATTAGGCTATAAGTAGACCTAAGAAATTTAAACCAAGTCTCCCTAAAAGACCACTACCCATTGCCCAAAATGGATCATATTCTGTAGAGAGTAGTGGGATCATCTAGAATTTCTTTGCTAGATGGCTTTTTAGGTTTCAATCAAATACTGGTTCACCCGGATGACCAAGAGAAGACAGCCTTTACCACACCGTTGGGAACATTTAAGTGTGTGAAGATGCCATTCGGACTTAAAAACGTTGGTGCTACATTTCAAATGGCAATGGATATTGCATTTGCCAAAGAAATACATGATTTCCTAGTTGTCTACCTTGATGATCTAACCCCTTTCTCTAAATCTGATCAAGAGCACCTGAAACATTTAAGACAAATATTCATGACATGCAGGAAATATGGCATTTCCTTGAACCCAAAAAAATCCCTCTTCGGCCTTGAAGAAGGCAAACTCCTTGGCCATATCATATCAAAGGATGGGATTAGAATTGATCCTGAAAGAATCCAAGCCATTCTCCAAATCCCATACCCAAGAAACATAAAAGAGTTGCAAGTATTATTGGGAAAGATCAATTTCCTAAGGAGATTTATTCCAAATCTAGCTGAGCTAATAAGACTGTTAAGCAACATGTTAAAAAAGGATGCCAAGGTAAGATGGTCTCTTGAAACCAAAAAGCCTTTGAGGGAATAAAATCTGCCTTAACCCAAGCCCCTGTCCTTACAAGTCCACAATTTGATAGGGACTTTATCATATTTTCTTTTGCATCTAATCACACCATAGCTGTTGTTCTTCTGCAAAAGGATGATCAGGGAGCTCAGAAGCCAATTGCATTTTTCAGCCGAGCCTTAAGTGCCCCTTTGAAATACCCAATCATGGAGAAGCAGGCCTATGCCCTGGTCAAAGAAATCAAGGATTTCTGAGTGTACATTTTATATTCACATGTAATTTCCTATGTCCCAAATGCTGTTATAAAGGACATATTAACCCAAGAGGGATTGGAGGGAAAAAGAGGCAAATGGATTGCAAACATCCTTGAGTACGACATAGAAATAAAACCAACCAAGCTCATAAAGGGATAAGGTTTAGCCAAACTCATGTCCGAAGCAAACTTTCAAGCCTTAGACATTAATCAATTGGACAATGAACAGGAGCTGGCGACTCCACAGATCAGTGAAACCTTTTTGCAATCCCTATGGTATGCTGATATATGCTTTGTTTTGTTAAACTTGTTTGCTCCCCCAGGATTGTCTAGATCTAAGAAAATATTTTTAAGAATGAAGGCTTCAAAGTTTTGTGTCATATATGGTGCATTATTTTGGACAAATCATGAAGGTATATTGCTTAATTTTTTAATCATGAATGAAACTAATAATGTCATGAAAGAGTTCCATGTAGGTGACTGTGGAGGGCATCTATATTGGAAATCCACTGCTGATAAAATTCTAAGGGCTGGTTTCTATTGGCCCTCTCTTTTTTTAGATCTAAAGAAGTTTGCCATGTCATGTCACAAATGCCAAATCTTTGAAGGAAAAAGAAAGCTGTTACCCATACCCCTTAAAACCATCTCAACTAAAAAACCTTTTCAACAATGGGGTCTTGACTTCATTGGAGAAATCCATCCCTCTTCCTAGGGCCAGAACAAATGGATTTTAACAGCCACCGACTATTTCACCAAGTGGGTTGAGGCCATCCCATGCAGACAAGCCAATGACACCATCATTGTCCAATTCCTTGAGTGCAACATCCTTTCTAGATTTGGCTACCCTGAGAAGATCATTACTGATAACGCCATTGCTTTTAAATCCAAAAAAATGATCAATTTTTGCGACAAATTTCACATCACCTTGGGGCATTCCACAGCCTATTACCCCCAAGGTAATGGTCTGGCTGAGTCATCTAATAAGAGCCTTATTAATATCATAAAGAAAGTGCTAGAAGAAAACAAGAAGATTGGCATAGAAAGCTCACAAATGCCCTATGGGTAGACATACTTTCAACAAAGAAATCCAATGGGATGAGCCCTTATGAGCTAGTATATGGCATGGAAGCCAGGTTTCCTTCATCTTTGGGCATCCCTACTATCAGACTATTACAGGAGATTCAGGCTGAACCAAACGACATTCAACGAAGAATCAACCAAACCATTCGTCTTCAGCAAACCAGAGACCAAGTTTATGACAGAGCTCAGATTTTCCAAGAAAAGCTCAAAAGGATGTTTGATAAGAGAGCTAAGGCTGAGGATTTATATATTGGTGACAAAGTTCTAAGGTGGGATTCACGAAGAGAAGACAAGCGAAAAAATGCAAAATTTGATTTTTTATGGAAAGGGTCATTCATTATTTCTGCTGTTTAGGGAAATAACACATATTTTCTCAAATCTATAGAGGGCAGCACAGCTGAAGAAGGCCCTGTGAATGGCCGAATGCTGAAACATTACCATGATCCCTTTTAAAGGGATACAATCCAGCTCTGTATATATCCTTTGTACATTAATATTTGTATATATCAGCGCTCTGTTTTTAGTTTTTGTGTAAGCAATCTGAGTGTTCGAGGAGCCGCCGCAATGTTTGTGAAGACACAACCGATCACCAATATTCCATTCTTTAAAGCTCTGTCTCTACATTAAACTCGGTAAAACAATAATAGTAACATTGTCATATCACAAAAATTTATGGTGAAAGCAAACAATGGGCAGCTTGCAGTCTTCAGTCAAACAGTATCCATGAGGAGCATTTTTTAAATTTCACATCAGCAACTGTTTCTAGACCAGAGCTAAAGAAAACACATCAGTTTTTACCTCTGTCTTTCAAAGACACAATGCTCAAGCAATACTGTACATAACATCAAGCACGCAGAAGAAAGAAGGCGATGCTATGCAGTTTACAGTAATTCAGTTGAGGAGGGAGCTATTCATATTTCAAAGTTTCACACTATAACAACGAGAATAAAGAAGTTTTTCAATCCACTGCAACAATAGAAGATCAAGGCAGTATGACCTGCTGTTCTTGGCTTTTCACAAGGAAAATCCATCCCCAAGTGGAGCCACTGTTAGCCTCCTGTTGCAACAGGTGTTCATCTTTCATGATTGACAGTTTTACATGCCAAATATGTCATCTTTCATGCTGTAAGGTTCCATATTTGCAGAAAAAGGCCAAAGAAGAGGCCATGAAAGTATGCCAGTCCAAATGCCACTACTGTATTCCAATTTTGATGACTTAACCATTTTTGAAGAATGTGCTGTTAAGGGAAGTCCAAAGAGCTTAATCTTGGCTTCCCTAGGTTTCAATTTCCTGTTTTAGAATATAGAGAATGATATCTGTCCAAACAGCTTAATTTTGGCAGATTTATAGATAGGTAGAGAATCAAAGGAACCCAACTGCTTAATCTGGGCCCTTGGCAGAAATAAGTGTAGATTTAGATAGGAGGGCACTCAAAAGAAAAATTGTGAAGCTGGGTCTGCAAGTCTAAGTGCACCTACCAAAAAGAAGAAAAAATGTTAGGAAGGTAGGCTAGGTAGGTAGCTGTGAAGTTGCAGAATCATGACTTGTGATCCATTTTTTGTCAAGTGTCATATTTATTCAGATCACAAGTTGGAGGCAGTTTTCCATTTGGAGGAGCTCAAAACTGGACATTACTAACATCCCCTTCTTCTTATTTCCCGAATCACTTACTAACTTCCCTGAATAGGTCAAGATCTACTTGATTCCTCTTAGTTTCATCATTTTCCATTATATTTGCCTAAATGAAGGTCCTCTTGGCTTAGGAGTACTGTTGTTTCACTCTATGAGTCACGTTTTCCCCAAAATAGCCTAAGGTCCCATACTTAACGCTTTCTGGTCATTTTCATATTAACTCCTAAAAGCTCTATTATCTAACTCCCTAGTCTATTCCCTTATCCCCTATTATGCAAAATATATAAAGTCCCAAAAATATTAAATACCCCCTCCCTGGCACTATAACCATATAATATCAAGTTTGGGAAATGTTGAGTTCACCAGGAACTTGACATTAGCCTTCCACGTTCAAACCCTAGGATTAACTTGGCATCTGGTTAAGTTAATAACCTTTCCTTTTCCCTTTACCCATAAACATTTCATCATTCTCACCCCCTCTTACTGATTGTTTAAAGTTTAGTGTTAAAAATGTTTGAATAAACATTGAAATTTACCCCCAGTGCGCAAACCATGTATAAAACCCACGTTTCCGGCCTTATCCTAAGGTTTTTCTCATAAAAATTTAACCCCCACCCGTTTTTAACCCCATAACCCACTTCCCTAATGTTTTAAACCCCCCCGTCACATAATAAATTAATGAAAAGGCGCACGGGCCCCGTCCCTTATCCCTCCGCCGCCTTATCTGTCCCGCCAACCGTCCGATCGCCTGTGCCCGAGATCGACGGCAGGCGGGTTTTTTCATCTCCGAAGTCGCCGATGTTTAGTGTCCATGAGTTCGGTGGTTTTCCCGCCGTACTCCCGCCACGGGTCGCCCTCCTGGGTGTGGCGGAGCCCCCTCCTCCCAAACCACTCCAGTGCAAAGGCAGTGCACCTGAAACCACCAAACCACCCTCCCCTGGCTGACATCAGCGCCATGTCCTCCGCCCAGTGACGTCATCCTACTCCGTCATCTGCCTGCGTCGGCCTCCCGCCACGTCACTACCACTATGTACCACCATGTCACCCGCCGTACTACTGACGTCATCAGCTGACATCATCCCGCTACGTCACCTGCCGTACTGGGTCCCACCCGCTGACATCATGCTAACGTCATCACTCACAAAGGACGAAAAGGCGAAAATTGTGCTTAGGAGGCCCACATTCAGATTTTGAGGCAGTTTTTCATGCGCGATTAGCGCCTAATCGCGCATGGCTACGGGAAATGGGCCAAAATGGAAATCCCCTCATCGCGCAGCCCCCAGCAAGCCCAAAAGGCGCAGAATGACCCGGTTTTCTTCGTGAAGCATTCAGAAAGGGGCAAACACACTTTTTAAAGCAACAGAGGGCCGAGCAGCTGCCATGAAGGATTGATGGGACACTCTAAACCATTCAGAAGATTTTAAAGACTCCAGGATCAGCGCCAAAGAGTATCAGGAAGCAGTAGAGAGTATCAATTCAGCAACATCAAATCAGGTGAAAATTAAAAACCTTCATCAAAGTCAGCAAAGCAGTTAAGGCCATTTAAAAGCCTATCTGGTCAGGATTAGTGCACATTAATGCCAACAAAACAACAACAAAACCAAGTTAGAGGTGGAGATAAAGGACAAATCATAGTTATTACAGGAGGACTACACCGGGCTCCCCAGGACACGCATTAACTTAGTTTTGATACAGCTGCCCTCAGCGTAGCCCAAAGATATTTTCATGCATTTATTTCTGGATAAGATTAGGTTAAAGTAATCATTTTCTTTCAGACCTATTTAGGTCGGCTGTAATAGATTAGTTTTTGGATAATTTTCACTATATATATCGACCCTCTGTATTGTTTAAAGGGTTGGTTGGTTGATAATCCTCATTAGAGACTCGCACTGGATATCTGAGATGTTTTACTTAATCAAAGATTGTTGAAAAGCTTTGGAGGAATGACTGCCTGCTCTGTGTCTAATGGTTTGAGGAATTGAATGCGGAATTCTTGTGCTGCTATATGAATCAATAATTTATCCTTACCTCTGTTATTTCGATTTCACATATGCTCAAGTCACAGAACAAAGGAGTGGTTTAGAATTTGCTTAGCTGCACTCTATGCTCAGTTTCTGTGGCTTCTTAATGTTTTCCTCTTGATTTAGGCATGAATACGAATTCTGTTATGGCTCATGTTTGACCTATTTTCATATATGAATGATTGTTATCTAGGAATTCTTAACTGCTCCTAGATAGGGCTCATTTGTTTTCTTGCTGCTAATCTGAATGAGAGATTGTTAATTGCCCCTCATTCCTAAGCCTCTAATCCATCTCTTTTACCTTGAATGATTGTTTCATATGCAGCTATCTTGCTCCATATTCCTTCCTGTGACCAAGAAAACGCACGAGCAGTCCTACTCCTTGACTCCACGCCCAATGGTTCTAGAACTTTCATGTTGTCCCTGCCTCTTTACTTGAAAGCATCATCCTTCCCACCAAAAACAAAACAAAACCCCATGAAACTCAATAACTAGCCTAAAAACATTATCAACAAAGTTAAATCCGAAAGAGAGAGCCCTCTCTGATTGCAGGTGGGCTAGACCCTGTAGTCCAAAGATTGGTCTGTGGTTACCTCGACCGTATCCTTTTGATGCCGACCAGAAGGACAACTTGAGTGCTAACAGCTACTCTTTCCACAAGTGTGTCTTCCTTAAACTTCTATCTTTGCTCTGTCTCTGTTCTTTCGGTAATCTTCCTCTAGCCTTTGTCTTGCACAGGTTTGCTGCTTCTTGTTGTTGTTGTTGTTGCTCCCTATGGTGTTGTTGCCTTGAGTGCCTCTAGCCACTCTACAACAATGTTGACCAATTCATTAAGCATATAGGAGTTATAACAATATCTACACAGGTCTTGATTTGGCCAATGACACTCCCCATGCATCCAAGAATAGTACACTCTCGCACAGTGGTCCCTGCATAATCCATGTGGATTGTACAGATTGAAACTCTTGGTGCTGAACTTAAACTTCTTGAAGTCCTCAACCTCGGCATCTGCTTCTTTCAAACTGCGGATGGCATACAACCCAAATCACAAAGGAAGCATATGACATGGTTCCTTCTTCTTCCTATGTAATCCAGCCGATAACCCTGTCGAGATGTCGTAAGAAACCTTCTGCATGACCAACTTGTCTATGGAAAACTTTGGAAACACATGTGGAGCCTGCTCGGCGATATACATCTTGATGAAGGTATCATCAGGTGAGTCATACCAATTTGTAATGTTCAGAAACACGACCATTGTTTCCTGAGACATGCAAGGCAGATCTTGTTCAGAGATCATCATGTGCACATGGGTGATGAAGTGGTCAGATAGTCTAGCCATGACTCCTCGATAGCTGCATTATGAGAGAAGGTTGCTTGAGTCCTATCCACTTAACTTTTAATCTTTGCATGATTCTCTCGTACAAGGGTGTCCTCTCCGGTGCATTCCTTAGCCTTTTAGGAGAGTGATATTCTTTGATCTTGAGGTTGTGGGGTAAGGCATCCCATCTCCTCTATAATTCTTACTTGATTTTTGTTCCCAACAACATGTTGACGATGTTGGACCCACCAACATGTCGGGGATCTCCCCGGTAAGAAGTCCTAACTAGACCTCAGATCGTTTGGAGTAGAAGTCCCAACAGTTGGTAGTAAAGTTACACCTTGACTGTGATTGCGCACAGAGGTAAGCAAGATATCCTTTTCGGAAGCAAGTGTGTGACCGTGCAGCAAGTCAAAAGAGATGCATGGGGAGGTTCTAATAGACGGAGGGGGAAACAAGTGTGTCCCTTATAAGCCTGTAATAGTACGTAGCTTGAAAGGAACACACGAGCTTAAAGAAATCACAAACTGGAAAGCAGGATAATTGACAATCGAAAGTGATGAGTTAAACCAACAACACACTTCAATAAGATTCATACAATCACATACAGAATATTCCATACATAAATTTGTACGTTAAAATTACATACATTGCTAAAGTAACTAGAATATTAGATCTATAATAACAACACATGCAGGAAACATGTTGGCTCTTTTATATTATATAAAGTGGAAGTTCCATCCATACATACAACCATGACAACCACTAGCCCCAATAGTGGAACATTACAGTAACCATCGCATGCTCCTCCAAAGATATGTACTCACTTCGCACTGTGGAGAATCCAAGGCTTGTCACAATACTCTCCAAGCGCCCTCTAAGCAATGCCTAGCAAAATCTTGGCTCCTAAAAGCATGTTCTATGATTTATGAGGTTCTGTTTATAACAAAGGGTGGGGTGACGCTTGACATTCCCCTTTGTGACTCTTGGACTACCCTCATGACTCTTCAACTTCATTACATAACTCTTTACATTACATATGATTGTTTGCATTACACTAATGACACTTGGAGTTTCACTTTACATCATGTTTACAAAATATATTTTCCACACATACCCATGTGGGGAAAAATAGGCTCGAGTCAACGAGACAAGAGAACACTAGGACCTAGACGGCTATGGAAATACCATCTCATCCACACCCTCTCCGTGATCCTCGGTGGCGAACTGCTGCCATGATTGGCAGTGTGTAATTGTGTCCACATACTCCTTGACGATGTCTTTTTGCAAATGAAATCTTGCCTCCATTGCTTCTAAGTATATTGAGAAAAGTCCGGCCGACAATGTACATCTACGTGTTATCTATGCTAACTCACAAATCTGCACTCGTGGCTATGAGCATCAACTAATCAAAGTACGCATCAAGCTCTAGTCTGACTTGGTTCTTCTCTTTGGCATCTCTAAGCATACCAAATGAAGGTGTGTCATACTTTCTCACCACAACATCCAAAATCCTGAACAACCATGCATACGAACCGTCAACATTCGTGATGAGTGGCTGGAGTTCCTCGTAGTTCCAAATTAGGCTTTGGATGTGTTCTTTGTCCAACTCTACCCTTGTAGCTCATTCTCCATGTTTGTACATCATCAAACGCAACATGTATATCTATGAGTGTTCGAGTTATCTTGATGCAGCACTGCTAATGATCATGTAGATGGAAAAATTCCTTATGCACGGTGACGAACCTGTGCTGCTTGCAACTTCTTAGCCATGCGCTCATTTTCAAATATAAATAACTTCACACTTGATCCCATGGCTTTGACATAATCCCTTGTAGAATTGACCAAGGCAACTAGATTTATATGTACATTTAAGACAATCACCTGTTCTTCAAAGTTCGCAGGTGATGCATGCTCAACCGGGGTGTGTGCTCTACGTGCTTGTACAACTCTGTGCTGTGACTCATCAAAGGCTATGTTCTACACATCTGTTCCTAGATTATCCTGAAGGAGAATGGTATCCCCTTGTTCACTCGAGACTTGCTCTGCTTCTGGAGTTGGTGAAGCCTACAAGGTGACGTCGGTTGATTTTGGCATGAGGTCGGCGTCCTGATCCTATTCCGGCTACTCTGTTTCCATCATCTATTTTACTATCAGTTCATCCTGTGCAGAATGTTCTTGTTCATGTGGCTTCTCACCCTATTCCTCATCTACTGTTGGTTCAGAGTATTCAACCTATATCGGTGTGTTTTGTGGTGTCTTTGCATCTTGCACTTCCTCCTGTTCATGTTTGTGTTCATGTTCATGTTGTGCTTCCTTCCTCTTTTGCGCAACCCTTATTCTTCTTGGAGCTTCTACTCTACTTCCTACAACTTCCTCTCTTCTTCTTCCAATATTTTCTTCTCCGTCTTTCTTTGTGCTACACTCCTGTCACGTTGTCACCTCTTTGCATCTATATCCAAATCTACTATTTCCACAAGTGGGTCTTCCTTAAACTTCTATCTTTTGCTGCCTTGAGTGCTGCTAGCCACTCTACAGCCATGCTGATTGGTTCATTAAGACTAGAGGAGTTATAAAAATATCTACACAGGTGTTCCTCTGGCTAATGACACTCCCCATGGATCCAAGAATAGTACACTCTCACACAGTGGTCCCTACATAATCCATGTGGATCGTACAAATTGAAAATCTTGGTGCTGAACTTAAACTTCTTGAATTCCTCGACCTCAGTATCCACTTCTTTCATACTCTGGATCGTGTACAACCCAATTCGTAATTGAAGCATATGTCATGGTGCCTTCTTCTTCCTCTACATTCAAGCTAATAACCATGTTGAGATGTCATAAGAAACCTCCTGCATGACCATCGTTTGGGAGGTTAGGTTCTAAATGAAAGGACCTGAGGTAGGCATAGCACGAGACGACCAAATAGGGTTGTGATATAGTGATGAGGTAGTAGGTGTACGTAAATCCAACAAAGCTAAAGTCACGTAATTATGTGGTAACTTAGGATGAAAACTGGTCAGAATGCTTCCCGTGTAAGGGAAACCTTCAGGAGGGAAATGATATTCCTGCTCCTTGACTATGCGTGGAGTCGAAACCTTCAAGTGACCCAAGAGGAGACTGGGATTTTGCCTTCTGATTCCATGGGTGAAAATAAGTGGCGACAAACTACCGAAGATGTTCGAGGGGATAATTCCAAAGGAATACCCAACTAATCATACGGGATGTATGGAAACTACAGTTATATCATAATAGGATCGAAAAAAGGATTCAGAGGATAAACAACCAATCCAAGTTGACCTTCAGAAGTCGGCGGACTCTTGGGAGTCTGGATAGGATTATCCAGAGATTCTGGGCCAATGTGAGAAAGTGACCCAGGATCTAAGGGAGGGGGAGGATGAGATGACAAAGTTTGGATTTTCATAACAATTCCAAGTTCAACACCTTGGTCCTCAAGTGACTACAACAATTCAGGAAAAGGCTCCTCAGACAATCTTTTAAACAGAAGAGAGCAAGAGGAACTAGGCAAACTTGATGGTTCAGCCACGATGATTTTGTCTCAATTAACCAGAAGAGAGAGATTGATTCCAAGGCTTTAAAATGTATTCAAAGGTGTACTCTTGATGTGGTGTAGAAAAAGGCTAATAGGAATGTTATATGATCGTGGGCAATAATTTTTTAAGTCGCAAAAACAAACTGGTGGTCTTTCATGTTTTAAGAGTCGAGAAAGAAGTAAAGGTAACTCTATCACTTTTGGTTTGAAACAAGCTTGAAAGGACAAGCACTCGGATGATATTTAATATTTAGACAGTCAAAAAGATCAAAATGACACTCAGGATGATCTAGGCAAAAACGATTACTAGGTGACCATGAACTGTAGAATACCTCCCCGTGAACCGATAAGTATAGGCAGGCAATCTCCCTGAATGTTGTGTTCAGTGTATCATGTTTACAAGGCAGTAGACATGGCTTCCTATGGATAAATGATTGCAACCTAGTCGGGTCTTCCTTTATATACATGATGGTATGGGGAGCACAAGTCCATACTAGCACTACCTAGTGCCGAAGTGAACAATAGCTGCTAGGTTTAACAATGTCGAACAAGTCTCTAGTCTAGACCTTCTAAATGTGATCGTTAAGTTTCAAATGCGCCTTAGGTTAATTGAATAAATTTTAGAGTTTATCTTGAAATTATGTCTCGGTTTTCAGTCATTATCAACGTGACTTGAAAAAATCCTATATGTAGCTAAAAGAGACAAGACCCTTTCAATTTGATTATAAGAGTAGAAAACAGACTCAATGTAACAAATAAGGAATTGAAAGCAAAATTACCTTTCATTATTTCTCTTTTGAAAAAAAAATTGATGAAAAACATTTTCCAATTCTTATCTTTCCTATCAAACACATTTCAAGTAGTCCTTTCACTAGGAAAGAGAATTCATTTCTTTTCCAATGCAAATGACAATGCAACTCTAGTATTCAATGATGCTAGCTAATGTAACATATTGATTTAACGAACTAGAATTATGTATTTTTCAATGAAATGATAAAATGAATCTTACACAAACACTTCAATGAAAAATTTTCAAAACAATCAACCTCAAGCGAATGCAAAGAACAAAAGAGATTTCCTTCCAAACTAATGATGCAAATACTACATAAAAAAACAAGATGAGCAATGTGATCTATGCCCGAAAATAGAAGCTTAATCAACAAATGAAGCTTTTCAAACTTGTCAAATGGAAATCAAAGAAAAAAAAGGACTAAAAAACTAAATGCAAGGAGAAACTTAACCAACAAATTGACTTGTTGAGCACACAAATAGGTGAATGGATGACAACCTAGATGCCCTAGGGCTACAAACCATCCAAGGACTCCAGAAACCAAGTGAAGAAAAGGCAAACCAAACAAGCATATAAACCAAGCTAATGGAGATTTCCACTCAGGGAGAACACACTCAAAACAAGCTAAGAGGTGGAAATCAAGAGGGTAAGACACACTGGTTATGATCTAGGGGAAACCTTAATCTTCACCTGAAGGAATTGGCGCAACTACCTAACTGAAAACAAGCGCTAGAATGGGGTCGATGTGACTGGTTTTGAGAAAATCGCATTGATTGATGCGACTATTAGAAAAATAAACGCACTGACCGAGGATTCAAGGAAAAAAATATAAAATTTCAAAGGCTAAAACCAGACTTTCCACTGTAAATTTCATACTCAGAGCAGTAAACCAGGAAAAGTAGAGAACACTAAAGGGAAATGGTGATACTAAAAAATTTCACAAAAAACCATAAAATGAAAAACAATCAAACAGAAGGATTGGCTCCATAGCGGAGTTGCAAATTTGTGGTGTAGGTAAATTCTCAGTGCAGACACAAAAAATTCCTCTAGCCCGAGAGAGCGGCTCTAGCCACAAACAAACAATCTATGGATATCTTCCTTAAGTTACAATCAAATTAGAGGGCCTACCTCTTAGAATGCTATTCCGCTTAGTCATGATTCTACCTCCTTACTCCAACTACTTTACGTTTCCTTCCTTCAAATACCTTAAAGAAGAAAACAAAAAACAACAACAAACATGATAACATACAAATTGCATTCATCCTACTTAACAGGTCAAGGCATATTAAGCCATCAAATGTAAGATAACACTTCAATGTAGGAAATCAATCAATAAATGTATTCATATAAATTCAGAAAGAGATTACAACTAAGGCCTTGACGTTTCTGGTCTCCTCCGACATATCCCGGTTCCCACACTTCTGCTAGCATCTCATGGATAGCCCCAACAATGTAAGTTTGAAGGCCTCTTCCTGTTAGTCTCAAACTAAAAGCAAACACACTATTCTCCCTCAAACATAAACTAGAGAGCTACAAGCTATAAATGTCTTGCTGATTATTCAAGCTCCAAAATACCAAGACTGAAACTCGTGAAGCTTATAAAAGGAGGGGTTTATATAGCTTGGATAGAGGGGAGATGGTTCCTCTTATCATGGGAGAAAGCTTTATCTGTTGGTTTGGTTCCATCCTAATAGCAGAGAGGAGCCCAAACTGACTTCCTTGGCTCCATCCAACCCAACCATTTACCAGACTTCCGTTACGAAACTTGTAGACCTGGAAGCTTCGAATCCATATTTAAAAAACTTGCCAAAAGAGGATCAGTGCCACTGAGAAAAGGCTTAGTAATGTTGTATGACATGAGCCCTAATTTTAATATCTGCAAATTGGTGCGATGAGGAAATGGGTCATTAGCGTGGGTTTTGTAAACTGGGTAAAAGGAAGATTCTTGGGAAATGATGCAAAAGGGAATTGTTCTGCTCATGAAGAGGGACATAATGGGAGTTTCTTTATGATGGAAAAGCATCTACGGTTCACTATAGAAGTCCTCTGGGATCATGGAATGGGGAGTACAGGGACAATGACAAAATGTTGTGTAACACCCTGCATGCAATTTGGGATATGATATGATATTTGGGCCTTCATATCAATTGGATCATGGAAATTGAATCCATTGGAGGTGCAACTCTTAACCTTTGTGCATGTAGGGATTCAATAAGAGATATGGGTCATTAGATCAAGTGGATCATGATCGTTGGATTCTAGGATGCAACTCAATCTAAATTTACATGCAATTTATAATCCAATATGTATCTAGGTCATTGGATCATGGTAATGTTTCCAATCGGATCTATCAGGGGTGAAACTCACTATAAACTAATGTGCATATTATGGCCTAATATGAAGTCTCGGTTGTTGATCTAATCCAAGATCAACCATCAGATCTATCGGTGTGTAAGTTACACATTATAGGGGAAAGTAGGGAGTGGAGCTTACATGCAATCATAGCCAATAAAAGAATACCATGTGGAAAGGTGGAAAATGAAGTGGGGACCCTTCCATTTTGGAAGAGTTTAGTAAAGATGTCGTGTTAACAATGGGGCCCAAGTGGGAATTGAAAGGTAGAAAAGGTAGTGCAAATGTGCCAAGAGTTTATGCAAGAGAATGCAAACTTAGTTCATATTCAATGAGAACTGAAGGATATATATATATATATATATATATATATATATATATATATATATATATATATATATATATATATATATATTGTTATGTATCCAACTCACAAAATAGAGGAAGAGATAGATCAACGACTTCAAACTTAGCCTCTTCAAGGGGAAACCTCCTTTACATTACACAAATGAACAATTTTTGGATGATTCAAATGAAAAAAACTCGTTTCTATATATAGGAGTCTAAGGGGTCACAAATAATCAAAGTCAACATAACAATAATAATGTAAGGGCATAACAATAAAAATAGTGGGCTTCTATAGGACATAATGTAATAGATTTGACCCGAGAAATATATGAAATGATAGCAATATACCTAATAACTATAAATAGTCACCATAAATGACAAGATAGAAATAGATAGAAATGCTTCTTTATTGATCAAAATCTTAAAGTAGGGTAACACCATACATTCACTCCTTAAGGAAGGAGAACACTCCACAAGCCATATGCTTGTCCATACAATATTCCTTGACATCTCTCAATGGGGAGTCTCTAGCCTCTATATAGGGCTCATACATACAATACCATGGGTCATTACCATGCTTCCCTAAATACCATATATCTAATACAATGGGCTTGTTCCATTATTGCTAACTACTTGTAATCCCTTACATGATACGGGTTAACTACTTTATTTATTACTATGGCCCATCCCATTATTACATTATTCCCTTGCATACCTCCCTCTATACCACATACTATCCCCCCTAGGTATACTACATTCCACCCCCCTTAAACATATTTCATCCTGAAACATAAGGAGAACACAAATAATAAGATCTACTCAAAAGAGTAGTCCACTGGTACCATTCACGTGCATCTAGCCATCCGAGAGAAAGATGAACCCTCGATCTAGCTAGTGCCTCTCTTGCTTGAGATGGAAGTTGACCTTGGTGGTTCTTCTGTGTTGATGTGTAGTAGGAGGATCGTCACCCCTCTTTATCTGTCATACGGGGGGTTGTTGTCCTTGTGGCTAATTTGTTTCCATCGTGTTGGTTGTTTTCTTGCGGGGTGATGTGGGTGGTGATATGATGAAGTTTTAACCAACGGTGTATATTGCTTTAATTCACCACCTAAAGGAGCCTGATTGGTATCTGGTACATGATGTGGCATCTATTGTTGTTGCTTATCTTCCAATATTACTTCAACCACGGATTCCTCATTTGATGTATCCGTACCTGTAACATTTTCTGCTTCAACCTCCTTGGACTCTACCTATTTTTCTCCTACATGGTTTGATGTTTGTGTTTGGTTGTCAACCATCAAGGGTTCACCATCTGATGTGTGAGTCCTTGGAACATCTTCTGCTTCAGCCTCCTTGGACTCTACCTGTTTATTGATGGAAATATCCTGTAATGTAATTTTCTTCTTTTTATACGAGAACTTAAGGAATTTATTTGGCACATAAAAATTTATTGTACCCACAGACTCCATCCAAGGGTATCCCAAAACAACATCCACATTAGCCATATCTGAAGCATAAAAATCAGAATGCAATACATACTTGTCCATATAAATATTCAAATCTTTATAAACTTGCAACTCCTCATTATTAACCTGTGTGTGCTCCATTTGTTTTGCTGGAAATTGCAGTTTTTTTGCCAAATTGACATTTAAAAGATTTTTCTTGCAACTAGGATTTATAGACATCATGATCTTCTCCTTCTGAATATATCCATGAACTTGTAATAAGGAGATACCAATAGAAAATACCCCACATGTTTCTCATTATCTTGTTTTCTAGCATGAGATCATCTCTCTAAAACAAATTTTTCAAATTCTTCATCAGGCAGGTCAAAACACTTCTTTCTGTTAAGTAATTCCCACCATGTGGCCTCCTCATCTTTAAAATTATCTACTACGAAAAATTTATAATGTGCGAGCCATAATAACTTTTGTCTTTCTAGGAATTATTCAATAGTAGGACCATCATCTTTTCCTGTAAAAAAATTATTGCTAGAAGCCATGAAGAGGGTTTGAAAAAAAATCACTTACTTGGCAAAAATTTAAAATGGCCACAGTTTAGTCAATATTGCTTTGAATCCCTATTATGACCTATTTTTTCAGAAATGAAAAGACCATTCTGCAACTCCCTATGTGATAGAAATCTCGATCTAGGCACTGGAATTTTAGATTCGCGTTGCAACTCTCTCGCTGTCACAAAAAAATATGAAAAAAGGGGTGATTTTAAATGAGTCCTATCTCCCTCATTCGGACTCTGATTTGACCATGTTTTTTTTTTGAAATTGGGTATATTTTTGCAAAGGACCCATATATGCAATTAGATTCTACAAATGTTGTGCGAGAAAGTACATATCTAATCTGCAAACTCCCCGCCTCGAAAAATATTTGCAATACAACTGATTTTTAAATTAGCGATATCTCCCTCATCCGAACTCCGATTTGGCCGATTTTTTTTCAAACTGGGTATTTTTTTGCAAACAACCTAGATCTGCAATTAGATTCTTCAAAATTTGCACCAGGACATAGAGATTTGATTTGCAACTCACTGCACCGAAAAATGTCTGCAACACAGCGAATTTTTAAATAAACAATATCTCCCTCATGTGGACTTCGATTCAGCCGATTTTTTTTAATTGGGTATTTTTCACAAAGAACCCATATATGCAATTGGATTCTGTCAATTTTGCACTAGAACATACAAATCTGATATGAAAACTTGCCGCCCAAAAAGTTCCTCCAAAAATTAAAATAAAAGTCTCCGCTTTGCCAAAGAAAGTGCTCTTATACAACTTGTAATAGATTTGACCCAAAAATGTATGAAATGATACCAATATACCCCATAACTATAAATAATCACCAGAAATAACAAAATAGAAATAGATAGAAATGCTTCTTTACTGATCAAACCCTTACGGTAGGGAAACACCATACATTCACTCCTTAAGGAAGGAGAACACTACACAAGCCATAAGCTTGTCCATACAATATTCTTAATGGGGAGTCTCTAGCCTCTATATAGGCCTCATACATACAATACCATGGGTCATTACTATGGTTCCCTCAATACCATCTCTCTAATACAATGGGCTTATTACATTATTGCTAACTACTTGTGTTCCCTTACATGATACGGGTTAACCACTTTATTTATTACTATGGGTCATGCCATTATTACATTATACCCTTGGGTACCTTCTTGTGTACCCATACTATCCCCCCTAGGTATACTACACATAATAATAACAATATGGGGACTAAGGGGCTTCACTCAATGAACCTCTCACATATCACGTGCATTCATGGTATACTACAAAATACGCCTAATTTGACTACATATTGGAAAAAAACTCTAAAAATATAATTATTTGACCCCCTATTGATATGAACCAATACACCGCCCAATTTAAAAAACCCCTACATTCGCTAGATATTGTAGGTATCCATATTTTCATTAATGTTTTTTATACCCCTTTATAGTTTTTCATTAACATTGAGCTCCATTTTTATACCTGCCAATATAAAAACCCTTTACCTCCTATATATCCCCCAATATATTAAGTCAATTTTTCCTCAATATATATCCCCTAGTATGAACCCACGTGGTATGGTATTGCTCCCCCAATGAAGCCCCCATGACATGGCCACAACAATAACAATAAGGGGCTACACTAACAATAAAAATGAGGGAATACACTAGGATTATAGGAACCTAACATGCCCCTCTCCTTCAAAAAAGTGGTGTCCTCAATGCTTGAGTAGTTCTGGATGCTTCCGTATAAAATTATCATCCTCCCATGTGAAATCTTCAGTGGGTAAGTTCTTCCACTTGATGAGATACTCTGAAATTGATCTATTTTGTAGCTCACAAGTTCTTGTTTCCGTGATTTCTTCACGTTCCGATATTACTTTTCCTTCTTCATCAAGTTTTGGCAATATTGTTTGAACTGTGAGCTTGCCACTTATAACCTTCTTTAAATATGAAACATGGAAAACTCGGTGCACTCGGGAAGATGTAGGAAGATCCAATTTGCATGGCATAGTACCAATCTTTTGCAACACCTTGTAAGGACCATAATAATTTGGTGATATTTTATTATCCTTCTTAGATTTCTTGAGGGAAATTTTTTTGTATGGTTGTAGCAATAAAAATACCTAGTCACCTACATCAAAAATTCTTTCGCTACGATGTTGATCTTCTTGTTCTTTCATTTTATTGTACGACAAAGTGAGGTTATACTTTAAGAGTTGGAGAACTTTTTGTTGATGCTCGATGTGATCTTCCACTACTTGAACCTTAGAATTCTTTCTTAAATATGATGTGATGGACGGATTCATTTCTTCTTTCTCTCGGATTGGTTCCTGGTGTATATCATCTTCTTTTGATGTTTCTTGTTCCTTTTTTTCCTCTTCTTCACAACCTATGTAAAATAATTTCTTCTCAGCACACTTATGACCTTTAGTGTATTTTCTATAACAACTGTAACAAATCCCTTTTGCTATTTTTTCTTCCAAATTTCATGGTGTCAACCTTGCAGGTTATGGAAGGCTAGGAGAAAAAACACTTCCATTTTTATAGTTGTCACTTGTAGACTTCTTTCTTGTCATAATTTTGCTTTCAATTTTTATTGCCAACCTGAATGCCTTCTCCAATGAATCACGTTCCCAAAGGCGAACCTCATGGAGGACATTATCCTTTAATCTCCCTATGAAGAAATCAACCCTATTCTCTTCTCGAATATCATTTTCCCTTATATTCAATTTTTGTAAGTCCTTAATGTGCTCCACCATTGAAACCTTTTGTTTGAGATTTATCAATTGGCTAAACAAGGTGTTGCTCTTAGTATCCTCATAAGGTGTTATCATATCCTCCGTAAAAATTGGCCAAGTGACAATTTTCTCCATGAGAGAAAAGTCATCGATATTGTACAAAGTGATTGGATTCTAAATATAAAGTTGAAATGCGTACCTTTTGTGTGTTTTTCACATTACGGAGATCAAAATATTACTCCATGTGTAGTATCCATGTTATGAGATCCTTTCCATCAAACTTCTTCATATCAATATATGGAATGTGGTGGGTCTTCAATCCAACGTTAGAGTCTATGAAATCATGATTAACATTTCCTTTGTTCTCACCATGATTTTCCTCTACTACCTTTTCGCCATTAGAAAGCATTTCTTGTAACAACTTTGTCAAATCTTTCTTCAAATATTCCATGTTACCTTTTAGTTTTGATTCTATACCATCGATCTTAGCTTCCATGCCCCTTTTTATAACATCTATCTTAGCATTCATCATGGCTTCCAATTCACTTTTTTTTACTTTTTGCAAGAGCGAAATTTGTTGCACTTGGTCTCATAAATTTGCTATATCATGTTGCATTTCTTCTTCTTCTTCATGCGTCATTGAAGAACTTTCTGGTTGCTTACTAGGTGTGTTCATTTTTTTGTTTTGGGGTGTTTTGGAATCAAACAATGATATATATGTTTAAATATGCCCCTTGACTCACTCCAAACTAATTTTTCAAACAAGAATTATGCAACTTTAGAAACTACACATCTTTTTTTTTTCACTTTGTAGGAGCTCGATATTGAATCTATTGTAATTATGTCATTTTGGATCTCCAAGGACTACAATTTCGTCCTATAGTATCCCTTTGAGTCCTCTTTCCAAGCCCATAAGTCTGATTGAGATTGGATTCTCGAAGAAATATTTATGCTCAATCTCCCACGATGACTTGATTATATGCTCATTTAGTAGAGTGAAATTGTACGGGGTGCCATGTGTCACGGTTTCGACCTTTGGCCGGGAAAATAATATCCAAAAACTACAGGCCATCGTATTTCTATCACTTTTCAGTAAATTTGAATCTGATGGTCATAGAGAAAGGTATGACTATTTTCCCAAGGTCACCTATTTGAGATGGATGATATCTCCAAAAATATAGCGCGAAAATATTTGAAAATTGTACTTGAGATTCAACACGATTTTCGATACAAGTGGTTACAATTTCAACTTCTTAAGATTTGTATAAAAAACATTGTAGCGAAAATTCCACGATGGTCTATTTAAAGCAGTGAAATCCTAGAATCCAAAGCTCTCATACCAAATGTTATCCAACCAAATCACAAAATAGAGGAAGAGATAGATCAACGACTTGAGAATTAGTCTCATCAAGGGGGAAACCTCCTTTATATTAAAAAAATGAACAATTTTTGGATGATTCAAATGACAAAACCTTGTTTCTATATATAGAAGTCTAAGGGGTTACAATATAACGAGAGCTGGCATAACAATGATAACGTAAGGGAACAACAATAACAATAGTGGGCTTCTATGGGGCACCTAATATATTCATGAAGGTACTTATCAATAAGGAGTTCTTAGGGGTCATACAATCTTGAAGAAGAGGTCATAGGTATGAATATTAGCATGGGTAATGCTGAGAGAGAGTCAAATCGGCATGGAATGGACAGGTCAGAGAAAGAATACTGAGAGGAGACCATGAGGAGTCTCAAAATGGAGGTACTTATCTACAAGGATAGTAATGAAATGTTGATGAAGGAAAACAACAAATTAATTCTAATATTTTACAAGGAAAGAAAGGAATTGAAAAACACACCCAAAGAAATATGACAAAGACCACAAAAAATATAGTGAAAATCGAACTATTAATAAATAAAATAGCAAAAAAGGTGGAGGCGGAGCATGAGGAGTAATTTACTACCCAAATAAGAAATAGAGATCAAATTCGCATGGGGGTTGGGAAATTCCTCCAATAACCAGGAAAAAGCATTACCACTCTCGCAAGGTTTAAAGTTAGCTCTAGCAAGAGGCATTCGCCAAATAACTGTTTTTGGTAATTTGATACTAATCATTCAAATTTTTCACAAAGCCAAAGATCTCAGTGAGAAATATTCACTTCCCTTGGATACTTAGATTAGGAAACAAATTCAAAAATTTGAACCGATATCCTTTTCCCACATTAAAAGAGAGAATAACAAAATTACAAATGAGCAAGCCAACAAAGGGGCATGTCTTGAACAAGGTGTTTTTTATCGTGGATCAAGGAGACCCATCATTTCATTATATTCCATGAAGACCAGATGGTATAATAAAATGGAGGCAAGGGTTATATGAATCTTGATGACAAGTGTGAATGATCGAACCCCAAGGCCTATCCTAGTATTAATTAATAATTTAGTGAAGACATTAGTGATAGCTCTAGAGAAATGACTCTTGATCTCGATAACAAGCATAAAATTCCCCTGCAAGTGGTTAACGAAGAAGGACCTTATCACTTTCAAGGACAATTTTTATCTTACAACATGTGAATTCACCTTGGGATATAACATCTTACAAACCAATACCTCATTTCCCTCTTTGTGGAGTAAATGCAGAATGCTTGAACATTGGGTGAAGGATAGGCTGTAGAACATAGGTGAAATCAAAAGGAAAATGTGGTCCAGAGACATTCAATGCAATTCAATGGTAGTTGGCAAAGGAAATGGAAACATTCATGCTTATAAATGGTGAGTGATAAGGATGGTGTTGCTCATATTTTTTGTGAAACTTTACTCGTTAATAGGAATGGCCTTTCCAAATGATGTAGGTTGTGAAAGCTTTAGGTTGATCCAGGCTCTCATTTTGTTAGAGGATATCCTAGCAAAAATAGATATATCGGGGAGAATATTGTGGTGGAAGAATGCTCACACATTTCTCTAGTAATGTGGGAAGTGGAGGCACTAAGGGCGGATGTGGAATGAATTTGATTAGCAACAGCAAAACTTGGCCACCAAAGTTAACAATCTCAGCCCAAAGGTTGAGGGAATAGAGGTGATGGTTGAAGAAATAGTTGTAGGCGTCCTCAAGGAGGTCTTTGGACTTCACGATCCTTCCTCTCTCGGAGCAAAAGTTCTAGGCAACCTTAGGAGTGGATGAATTCAAAGAATCTAGTGCAGTGAGTGGAGGAAAATGGTAATGCATCAGCAAGAAGCGGGCCACTAGGAATGTAGTTCTCTATTAGAAACTTTATTTTTGACAAATTTGATGTAAAACAGTATTATGTAGTGGCATATTTTGGAGATTATATAAGATAAATCATGTCAAAGGCATAATTGGGCATATGTAGGGTAGTTGTAAACTTCATTTTGAGAATTTTTGGAATATACTAATGATGAACAATCCATGTATCTAAGGGTATTGTCCCCTTTAAAATATTTATTAATACAAGCTACATGTTCTTGAAAAAAATTGCAAAACAATGTAGAACACAAACTAACTAGAATGGTGGTAATTATCTATGAAGAAAGATAGAAATGATGGCTACACCCATTCATAGAAGCTATTACAAAAGTGTGAAAGAATGGATTTTTAACACAAGGAAAAAACCCTATTGGTGTAAAACCTTAAACGTAGAAGATGAAGTGCCAAAAGGTTTGTGGGCCCCAAAGTGATTAGTTGGTACACCCACTTCTCACGGGTATCAAAGCAAGGTCTCTAATTGAGATCCTTGACGACCTACTATCCCTCTCTCCTTCTCTCTCTCCTCTCCATCTATCTCTCTCTCTCTCTCTCTCTCTCTCTCTCTCTCTCTCTCTCTTCCCTCGAACTATGTCACTATCTCCCTCCCTCTCTCCTTCTACCTTCGCCATCCATCTTTGTGTCTCCCTCTATCTCTCTTCCCTTCTCTCCCTCTCTCTCTCTCTCCAACTTTGCCACTATCTCCCTCCGTGTCTCCATCTTTCTCTCCCCTCTGTCTTTGTGTCTCCCTCTCTCTCTTCCTCTTCTCTCCCTATCTCTCTCTTTTCCTCTCCTCTCTCCCTCACTCTCTCTCCATTTCTCCCTTGTAACTCCCTCTCTCTCTTAAATTTGATTCCATTGTATTGTGTTTAAGAAAGTATATAAATTAAAAAAAACTTAATTGGTTGTAAAGTATTGAACCTATATTTGGGATCAATCATGTCAACTAAAATACATAATGAAAAACTTTAAAAAATCATACTCTCTTTCTTCTATTATTGTTAGTCACTTTGCTTTCTCTCATTAATTAGATGCTTAGTTAAGATGGATGTATATTGGTTCTTAATAACAAAGCCTTTTCACAAGTTCATAATCTCAATGGCAAAGTGAGAGTGAGCATCTATGGTTAAGAATATTTTCATATTGATTGTGAAATAGGTTATGTCTTTTGGGTATGTGGTATTGATAACTCGTGGTATTGTAATGATGCATATTTACGAGTTAATAGTATCCATGGTAAAGTGGGGGTGAATATCCATGGTTAATAATATTTTCATACTGTTATAAAATATTTTGATTGTGAAATAAGCTATGTTTTTTGGGCATGTGGTATTGATAAGGCATAGTATTGCAACAAAACCTATCTTTTACAAGTTAATAATATCCACAGTAAAGTGGGGATGAATATCCATCGTTAAGAATATTGTATTGTTATGAAATATTTTGCTTGTGAAATAAGTTATGGTTTTTCGGCATGTGGTATTAATAAGCCATGGTATTGGTGGATGGCATTATAACAAAGTCTATTCACTAGTTAGTAAGAAATTGAAATATAGCAAATTGAATTTTAATATTTTTATTATTAATTGAGACAACATTTGAATTGAATGCTTACTTTAACTTTTTATTTATTACTTTTAAGTTCATGTTTATTATTTTTAACTTTTTATTATTATTTGAGATAACATTTAAATGTTTCCACTAGTCTCCCCGATATCACTTTTAACCCTTTTTTTTTTTAATTGGGCCAACATTTAAAATTGTTTACATACTTACGTTACATCTACACATCTATATTGGATTATAGAGCCCATATTTTGGTTGTGAAATAAGTTATGGTTTTTTGGCATGTGGTATTAATTAGCCATGGTATTGGGCCATGACATTATAACAAACGATATTAGCAAGCTAATAACAAAATCAAAATATGACAAATTGAATTTTATTATTTTTATTATTTTAAAATTTTATTATTAATTGAGTGTACATTCAAATATTTACACTTATTACTTTTAATTTTTTATTTATTACTTTTAACTTCTTCTTTATTATTTAACATTTAAATGTTTACACTCATCTTGTGGATATCACTTTTAACTCTTTTATATTTATTTTTAAATGGAACCCTATCTAAAATTGTTTACATACTTACCTACCATGCACATAAAACTCTCGGTACAAAACCATGTACCCAAAATTCTAGGTTGAAGAAGTTTCAGTGTGTGTAAACGGTACTTATTTGGAAAACCTAGACTCAGTTAAGGAGAATGGGCTTAAGCGTATCCAAAGAAACCATGTCCAGTTTGCACGAGGTTTAGCAGCAGACAAAGGTGTAATTAGTGGAATGCGTAGTGATTGTGAAGTGATGATATATTTAGATGTAGGCAAGGCTTTAGCAGATGGAATGAAGCTTTTTGTTTCTGAAAACGGAGTGATTTTGACGGAGGGCTTCGATGGTGCCGTGTCACCTGAATACGTGGCCAAAATAAAAATACAAAGAGTTGAGCAAAAGAGAAACAAAAGAAACCAAATGTTCCATTTCAATTATAGTATCATATATTTATGTTATGATTCTGGTTTTTTTCCAATAATAAATAAAGGTAGGTTTTTAATGTGTATTTATTAGTTTTTTCTCAATAATTAAATGTAGGTTTTTCAATTTTTCAATATATTTTGTAAACATGTGAATTTTGAATAACCTAAATTTTGAATAACTTTGTTTGATAGAGCTTTGTATGCTCTTTTTATATAGTTATTCATTATTTTTTTTGGGTTAAAATTGCATTATTTGCAAATAGGGTTACAATTTAGAATTGGAGATATTTTCAACTAAATGCAGAAATATAAATTTTTCAGAATTGTTCTTCTCTAGAATCTACAAAAATAAACTAAATGTTTCATTTCAATTATAGTATTATTTATTTATTGTTATGATGTGGTTTTTTCTTCTCTTCCCTAAAAAATAAATGTAGGCTTTCAATGTGTATTTATTGGTTTTTTCCTAATAATTAAATGTAGGTTTTTCAATGTTTCAATATATTGTGCAAAACATGTAAATTTTGAATAATCCAAATATGTAAATTTTGAATAACTTTGCAAACTAGAGCTTTGTATGCCCTTCCTATATAACTATTCATCATTCTTTCTTTCTTTTTCTATTAAAATTCGTATTGCCTGCAAATATGGGTTGTTGGAGATAGTTCTAACCAAATGCATAAATATAAACTTTTCACAATTGTTCTTCTCATTCTTCTCTGGAATCTACCCTTCCAATGAGATCTGGAAAATTACGAGTAACCATAGCTAGATAATCTTTAGACAAACAGACTATACAAAAAGAAGACTTATGCATTGCATGTCCATAGGGTGGTAGTAGGCCACTTGTTAAATGGGAAGATAAGATTATTATATATAGTTATCTATTTATACATAAATTTGGTTCATGTTATCTAATTAACATTTACTTACCTAGATATATTTGCATGCATTTAATATTATTCCATAATGCAAACTTAAATGAAAGTGAAAAATAAGTAATTTGAATGAAAACAAAAATATGCTTGTCCCTCATGATATAAAACTAAAATAGATTCTCCATTTAATTGGAGTTTGTTATCTCACAAGATGTAACACCCACGACATAGATAAAGAGAATGATCAACTAAACCTAGACATGAGGCCTCCCAATTCACAATTGATCATATTTATATCCAATTAAGGGTCACTGCCAATGCAAAAAAGATGTCAAAAGGATGTGGAAAAATAAAGACAAGGTTGCAGTAGTGATCAACTATGCAAATGGTATGCTCAAGAACTATATTTTGGACACCACAAAGAAAAATAAATTACAAGTAAAATTATATTTTTTTTTTACTTTTAACTACTGTATCTTTATATAAAATTGATATAAAATTAAGATGAAAATTGAAATAATTTATTCATGGCCAAATATTTTTTTTTATTAAATATTATTTTATTATTTTTAAATGTAATTTTACTTGATAATATCTTGCCCATATAAAATTATAGAGGGCCTCTCTACACCAATAATAATAAACTACAGATATGAAGAAATAATAAACTACACATATCAAGAGATGAAGTGATAAGTATTGAGTGAAGTTTTAAAGTATATTAAAAATAAGAAAGGTTGAGTGTAGTAGGAACCAAACATAAAGAAATTTGAGTTTAGTTTAGCATTCTCTTAATGATTCAAAGCATTTTCAATGAACTATTGTCATTAACATAAAAGCTAAATATTTTTACATTAAATTCTCAATCCAAATCAAATGAAATCTTTACACCATTTATTACATAGAATTTTCAACTTAAACCCCAAGGTGAAACAAAACATAAAGAAATTTTACTTTAGTTTAGCATTCTCTTAATGATTCAAAGAATTTTCAGGGAACTATTATCATTAACATGAATGAGTGCCTATTGGCATGTGAAGTATATAGTTCAATGGTCCTAATTCAAGGTTAAGAATTTTCTTGCCTATTTTTGAAATAGTCATAGGAGCATAAATGTCACCTAGGTTGAGGTGTTCCTTAAGATGTAATTCAATGTGTAGAAAAAACACATTTTATTTTCAAAGAGAGGTTATGAGTAGCATTAAATATTTCTTAAGTGGTTAGGGGTGGTATTAAATTGCAAAAAAGGGTTTATTAGTGTATATTTTATTCAATAAAATGAAGAAATGTATGCTCTAAGTTAAATGCAATTTATGATATACATAAACAGAATAAAATTAGAGTATTTTATAATATAAGGTAAACATTAGGTTATATAACTTAGTAATTGGTAGTTGAGCATAACTTGTGAAGTATGTGATGACAATCAACCTTCCATTAGAGGAGACATAGATGATGAGGATATTGGAAAAAAATGTTTTTATGTGTCCCTTATGAGGTGTTAAAAATGCCCCTAATAAGGATGTCTATGCATACCACCCAATGATAGATAAGTCACACATGACTATAGGTTTTATTATTTCTATAGTATAAGTTAGGCATAAGGATAAACATTCTACAACTTTGACAATTTCTAGTTTGAAATCATAATTTTGGATTGTTAAAATCATGGTTTTAATGTAGAAATGGATTTACATTGTGTGAGTACCTTGAAAAAAAATGCAATATTATTAATTGAGATAAACCAAACACCTCCACAGCCCCCACCTTTTATAAAAGACTCAATGACTTTATCAAAATAAAATCAATTGTTTTAACCTTAATGACCAAGACACATTAGTATTATTTTGTGTAGCACTTATGTAGTTGTTTGTTTTACCATAATCCCTATCAAAGGAGCTCTTATTACCATTGCTAATTTTTTTTATTATGAAACCTTAAACCTAATCCAAATATGCCCTACCTATAACCCTTTCTAGCTTTAGAAGAAAAATCTATGAATAATAAAAAGGCATTGTAATGGGATCTCCACTATCCCTTATAGTTGTAAACAATTTGGAGCAATTGTAAGCCTTAGACTTAACAATTATCATCTTAAACCGAAATATTGGTTCTAGTTGGTGGATGACACCTCCATCATTTGGCCCTATGTCCATCTTACCCTAAACTCTTTATGTGACAATCTTAATAGCTTACCCCCTCACTTTCAATTTACAATGGAAATTGAATAATACATATCTACCTCATTTTTAGAGGTTGTAGCTACATGTCAACTTGATGGTTCCCTTTCCCTTCAATTTTTGAGGAAAGGGTCAAATACCTCCAACTCAAAAACTTGTTGTCTTAAATCTCTAGTTTATAGAGTTACTAGCATGTTTGACCCTCAAAATCTAAACAAAGAATGTTACCATCTCATTAAAGTGCTCAAATTAAATGACTACTCTCCCTCCAATATCAATGAAGTAGTCCTCCAACATGAAAGGAACACGATATATGATTCTCCATTCATAGGCCAAATTTCTCTTCCTTATGTTCATT
The DNA here is from genome assembly GCA_031772625.1 of Pinus tabuliformis. Classification (NCBI taxonomy): domain Eukaryota; kingdom Viridiplantae; phylum Streptophyta; class Pinopsida; order Pinales; family Pinaceae; genus Pinus; species Pinus tabuliformis. The sequence continues at coordinate 650,384,881 of CM062815.1, read as the reverse complement.
GATAAATTATCCAAAATCCTAGCCAAAATGAATACCAAAAGTCTCTTTAAGTTTTAAAAAAAATTTAAATGCTTATTCAAAAGCATCTAACATGGATATGATCCATTTCTCTCCGAAGATGTCTAAAAAATTCCTTGTTCTTGTGGAAAATACTGCACTAGTATATTAGTCCAAATTCACCTCA